>ONZH01023282.1:0-84011 GCA_900303285.1 Rhinella marina
CGCTGCTACGGACGAGTATCTCGCCATGCTCGAGGAAAGGCAACTTCGCATTGTGCATTTTTTGCGCCTATAAACTCAGCCAATAACAAGCCAGGAGACTCTGCGGTACACTCAGCATCACGTGGGGCCCTTACATGTCGATAGCAGGGGTTGGCTGGCCTGATCAGGTGACCCTGGAATATACTAGTGACTGCCCGCAGTGCTCGGCTCAGATGCTGTCTGGATGTCGTTAGGGATAGAGCTGCTGCGTTTCAGGGAGAGTGTTAGGGCCTGCATTTAGTTCTTTGTTAGGCAGGAGTGATCTCCCAAGAACCCAACAGCCCTTCTAAGGGCTACAAGAAATTTTTTTTTGTCTCCTGGCTTGGCTGGCTGGCTGGCACTACAATCTACTACAATCCGTATTTTCTGTCCAGGTGACACTTTCTGTACGTCACTTAATCCAACAAGGTCCAAAAAAAACAAAACAAAAAAAAATATAAAAAAAAAATATATAAAAAAAATTTTTTTTTTTTTGTTTAATTCAGTGATACAAATCCATTTCACACAGCAGTGTGGAACCATTCTGTGTGTCACAGTTCAGTACACTCACTACAATCCGTATTTTTTGTCCAGGTGACACTTTCTGTACGTCACTTAATCCAACCGGGTCTTTTGCTCTCACGTATATAGCTTGATCACAAAAATCTCTGTGCAACATTTGTCTGGGTCGCAGTCAAAATAGCCACCGTCAGCAGGGTGTGAGTTAGGTCTACGATAGTTTCTGCACGTCACGTTCCAAAAAAAACAAAACTAAAAAAATATATATATATAAAAAAAATATATAAAAAAAATAGTTTTTTTGTTGTTTTAGCTCAGTGATACAAACCCCATTTCACAACAGCAGTGTGGAACGCATTCTGTGTGTCACAGTTCAGTACACTCACTACAATCCGTATTTTCTGTCCAGGTGACACTTTCTGTACGTCACTTAATCCAACCAGGTCTTTTGCTCTCACGTATATAGCTTGATCACAAAAATCTCTGTGCGACATTTGTCTGGGTCGCAGTCAAAATAGCCACCGTCAGCAGGGTGTGAGTTAGGTCTACGATAGTTTCTGCACGTCACATTCCAAAAAAAACAAAACTAAAAAAAAAATATATAAAAAAAAATATATATATAAAAAAAAAAGTTTTTTGTTGTTTTAGCTCAGTGATACAAATCCATTTCACACAGCAGTGTGGAACCATTCTGTGTGTCACAGTTCAGTACACTCACTACAATCCGTATTTTCTGTCTAGGTGACACTTTCTTTACGTCACTTAATCCAACCGGGTCTTTTGCTCTCATGTATATAGCTTGATCCCAAAAATCTCTGTGCGACATTTGTCTGGGTCGCAGTCAAAATAGCCACCGTCAGCAGGGTGTGAGTTAGGTCTACGATAGTTTCTGCACGTCACGTTCCAAAAAAAACAAAACTAAAAAAAATATATATAAAAAAAATATATAATTAAAAAAATAGTTTTTTTGTTGTTTTAGCTCAGTGATACAAATCCATTTCACACAGCAGTGTGGAACCATTCTGTGTGTCACAGTTCAGTACACTCACTACAATCCGTATTTTCTGTCCAGGTAACACTTTCTGTATGTCACTTAATTAAACCAGACTGAACAAGTTTTTGGGTTTCAGTACAGCAGGCCAATTTATTTTTTTATTTTTTATATAATACACTTATATACAGAAAATGTTGAACCCCAGGGCTAAGGGTCGAGGACGAGGGCGTGGGCATTCAATTACTGCAGGGGGCAGAGGCCGTGGTCCTGGGCAGGGTGAGACAGTACCTGCTGATGAGGGAGCAGGGGAACGCCGCAGAGCTACACTCCCTAGCTTCATGTCTCAACTTACAGGGACACGTGGTAGAGGACTGTTGAAACCACAACAGTGCGAACAGCTGATGTCGTGGATTGCGGACAATGCTTCAAGTAATTTGTCCACCAGTCAGTCTTCCACACACTCCACCCACGTTACCCAAGGGAGCACTCCTCTGGCTCCTCCACCTCAACCTCCTTCCCCCCCAGTCGGCCCCCTCCAAGGAAAATTTGGAATGCGATCCGGCATACTCTCAGGAACTGTTTTCTGGACCCTTCCCAGAGTCACAAGCCACTTCTCAGGTTGCTGCTGACCTCGTTCCCGATGCCCAAGTTTTCCAACTGTCGCAGTCTGTGGGTGATAATGATGATGATGACAATGTTGACTTAGTGGAAGAAGTTTGTAAAGAGGTGTCGGACGATGAGAAGACACGGTTGTCAGACAGTGGTGAAGTTGTTGTCAGGGCAGGAAGTCCGAGGGGGGAGCAGACTGAGGAATCGGAGGATGACGAGGTGACTGACCCAAGCTGGGTTGATAAGCCGAGTGAAGACAGCGCTTCTGAGGCGGAGGCGAGTGCTGCACCAGAACAGGTTGGAAGAGGCAGTGGTGTGGCCAGAGTGAGAAGCAGGGCCAGAGCTGGTGCATCAGCAGCAACTGTTTCACGTAGTGAAGCTCCCGAGGCGAGGCCTAGATGTTCGCAAGTCTGGAGGTTCTTTAAAGAAAGTGAGGATGACCGACGGACTGTGGTGTGCAACCTGTGCCACACCAGGATCAGCAGGGGTGCCACCACTACTAGCCTAACCACCACCAGCATGCGCAGGCATATCAGTGCTAAACACCTCACTCAATGGAACCAAGGCCGTTCACCACCTCCTGCGGGTCACACCACTGCTCCTTCCCCTGTGTCACTCGCTGCCTCTGCTAGTCAACCCCCTGCCCAGGACCCTGGAATGAGCGCCTCCCGCCGGAAAACCACACCTTCGCCTCCACGATCCTCCACAGTGTCCACCAATGTGTCCCAGCGCAGCGTTCAGCTGTCTTTACAGCAGACGCAGGAGCGCAAGAGGAAATACAGTTCCACCCACCCACATGCCCAAGCCCTCAACGTCCACATCTCCAAATTGCTGAGCCTGGAGATGCTGCCCTATAGGCTGGTAGAGACCGAGGCCTTTCGCAATCTCATGGCGGTGGCTGTCCCTCGGTATTCGGTCCCCAGCCGCCACTATTTTTCCCGATGTGCCATCCCAGCCCTACACCAGCACGTGTCACAGAACATCATCCGTGCCCTGACCAACGCTGTTTCTGAGAAGGTCCACCTAACCACGGACACCTGGACAAGTGCTGCCGGGCAGGGACATCTCACTGACGGCACATTGGGTTAACTTGGTGGAGGCTGGGACCGAGACTGACCCTGGGGCCGCTCATGTACTGCCCACATCGAGGATTGCGGGGCCTACCTCGGTCACGGTCTCTCAGACGTACTATGCCTCCTCCTCCTCCGACCCCTCCTCCTCCTCCTCCACCGAATTACCATCCGTGGGCACGGCGCCTTCAGTCGGTAGCTCTAGGCGCAGCAGCAGTGCCGTGGGTAAGCGCCAGCTGGCGGTGCTCAAACTGCTGAGCTTAGGTGACAAAAGGCACACCGCCCAAGAGCTGTTACAGGGCATCACGGCGCAGACCGGTGTGTGGCTGGCACCGCTGAACCTCAAGCCAGGCATGGTTGTGTGTGACAACGGGCATAACCTGGTGGCGGCTCTGCAACTCGGCAGACTGACACATGTGCCATGCCTGGCCCACGTGTTCAATCTAATAGTTCAGCGGTTCCTCAAGACATACCCCAATCTGTCTGATTTGCTCACCAAGGTGTGCCGCATCTGTGCGCATTTCCGCAAGTCGACCACAGATGCTGCCACTCTCAGGGCAGTGCAGCGCCGCCTTCAACTGCCCGCTCACCGACTGTTGTGCGATGTGCCCACGAGATGGAATTTCACATTAAACATGTTATCCAGAGTTTACCAGCAGCGCAGAGCGATTGTAGACTGCCAGATGTCAACTTCCACCAGAACTGGTAGTCAGGTCAGTCAGATTCCTCAAGTCTACAATGAGGAGTGGACATGGATGTCTGCCAGGTGTTGAGCAACTTTGAGGAGTCAACACAGATGGTCAGCGGCGATGCCGCCATTATCAGCCTCACCATCCCGCTGCTTTGCCTGTTGAAAAACTCACTGCTCAGCATCAAGTCGGATGCTTTGCGCTTGTCACAAGAGACGGTGGAGGAAGATACGTCGCTTGATAGCCAGAGCACCCTCCGGTCTGTTTCTCAGCGCGTATCGGAGGAGGGGGATGAGGAGGAAGAGGAGGAGAATGTCGGTGAGACAGAAGAGGGTACCAGTGCTCAGTCCTTAACTCTTGAGCGTGTATGGGCTGAAGAGGAGGACTTGGAGGAGGAGGAGGAGGAGGAAATGGAGAGTCAGGCCAGTGAGGAGAGGGAATTCTTACGTGTTGGGACTCTGGCGCACATGGCAGACTTCATGTTAGGCTGCCTATCCCATGACCCTCGCGATAGAAGGATTTTTTCAAACACCGATTACTGGGTGTTCACTCTCCTGGACCCACGGTACAAGCAGAACCTTTCCACTCTCATCCCTGCAGAGGAAAGGAGTATGAGAGTGAATAGATATCAACAGGCCCTGGTGCACAAGCTGAAACAATCCTTCCCATCTGACGCCGCTAGCGGCAGAGGGCATGGATCTGTGGGCCAAGTAGCGGGGGAGAGGAGCCGAGCAGGCAGCTTGTCCAGCACTGGCAGGGGAACGCTCTCCAAGGCCTTTGCCAGTTTTATGTCACCCCAGCAAGACACTGTCACCTGTCCCCAGTCTAGGCAGAGTAGGGGGGAGCTGTACAGAAAGATGGTGAGGGAGTACCTAGCTGACCATACCAACGTCCGTAGCGATCACTCTGCTCCATACAACTACTGGGTTTCAAAGCTGGACACGTGGCCTGAACTGGCACTGTACACCTTGGAGGTGCTGGCCTGCCCTGCCGCTAGCGTGCTGTCAGAGTGGGTATTCAGTGCAGCTGGTGGCGTCATCACCGATAAGCGTACACGCCTGTCAACAGACAGCGCTGACAGGCTGACGCTTATTAAAATGAACAAAGCCTGGATTTCACCGGAATTCAAATCTCCTCCGGGGGAAAGCAGCTAAAGATTTAAATAACTTATGTATCCGATTCCTCTTCTCTACTCCTCCTCCTCCTTGTCGTCTTTGCCTAACGCTGACCAAAAAAACGCCATTTTTTAGAGGTCCAACTGGCACTCTTTTACCACAATTTTTCCAGAGGTCCACCTACAGGCCCTCTCTTCAAACAATTTTTCCAGAGGTCCACCTACAGGCCCTCTCTTCAAACAATTTTTCCGGAGGTCCACCTACAGGCCCTCTCTCCAAACAATTTTTTTTATTTGGGGTAATGGTGGGATTAAGCAGCCTCAGAGGCATCCATGCATGCTGCCCCTGCTGTTTCCTGTCCATTTCCACATATTTCCTATTTATATTATATATATGTTCCCCCACCCGTTTTTTTAGAGACCTCTTTGTTCTCCCTATATAGTTTTTTCTACAGGGGCATGTTATTACATATATAACACCTCTAGTGCTACATGTGATAAACTGCTTGATGTCTATTTTATACGTTCCGTCACTACTTTCAACTTCTACTTTTATTTTATTTTTCTGCGCTGTTTTACAACATAAGCACTGTTTACACGGATAAAAGCCTCTCTTACCATTTATGCTGGTTATTTTATTTTCATTCTTATTACTATTTTTCATTTTCGTGGATATACAGCTATTAGTTGAAGCTATAGCATTCCCTATGTTTCTGGCTTTTTTAAAAACAAACATCGGTTTTGGCGGAATTTTTTCACCTATAACTTTATCTTCTCTTAATATTTCCCAATGTTTCATAACAATCTTTTTAAAAGATGATATCTGTCCGTTATATGGTATTATAATAGGTGGTATTGTTAGTTCTTCCTTCATCTTATTATCACTCCCTTTATCCCTTTCTTTTATTTTTTCTCCTTCTTCTTCTAAATTTTCTCCAATCAGAATTTTTCTATCCAACTCCCCTACTTCTATTTTCTGTGCAGTAATACTCTCAGTATTATAACCTTTCGCCTCAAATTTTTTCTGTAAAGAATCTGCCTCTTTCTCATAGTCTGCCTTCCTACTACAATTCCGTTTAATGCGGAGAAATTGACTTTTAGGTATATTGTCCAACCACCGCGGAAGGTGACAACTAGTTTTCTCTATATAACTGTTCGCATCTGTAGGTTTATTATAAGTTTTTGTATACAGAGTATTCCCCTCTATGCATATAGTTAAATCTAAAAAATGTATCTCAGATGTGCTATAACTGGGTGTAAACTCTAAATAAAACTCATTTTTATTAATATCTATTAAAAACTCCCTGAGTTTATCCTCACCCCCCTTCCAAATAAAAACTATATCATCTATAAAACGCCGCCACAGGGCGAGATCCGCCCGGAGCTCACCGTTGGGGTGTATATATTGATGCTCCCACCAACCAACATATAAATTTGCGAACCCCGGTGCGAATCTCGTCCCCATTGCGGTCCCCCATGTCTGTAAATAAAATTGTTCATTATACATAAAATAATTCCTCTCTAAAATGAACATGATACAGTCCCCAATAAAATCTATTTGACTCTCCGGTAATTCCCCTTTCTGTTTCATAAAAAACTTAGCTGCTTCACATCCTTTTCGGTTTTCAATCACAGTATACAGTGATTTGACATCCAACGTGCCCATAATATACCCATTTTCCCATTTTACCATGTTTAAAATTTGCAATATATGTTTAGTGTCTTGTTTAGTGCCAGGTAGACCTATAGTGTCGGGGGTGAACTGCCTAACTAGTGCATTGTCGAAATATGTGGACCAACATCTACAATCATATGCACAGGCACTCCCCACATATCTTAAAGACACTAAACATATATTGCAAATTTTAAACATGGTAACATGGGAAAATGGGTATATTATGGGCACGTTGGATGTCAAATCACTGTATACTGTGATTGAAAACCGAAAAGGATGTGAAGCAGCTAAGTTTTTTATGAAACAGAAAGGGGAATTACCGGAGAGTCAAATAGATTTTATTGGGGACTGTATCATGTTCATTTTAGAGAGGAATTATTTTATGTATAATGAACAATTTTATTTACAGACATGGGGGACCGCAATGGGGACGAGATTCGCACCGGGGTTCGCAAATTTATATGTTGGTTGGTGGGAACATCAATATATACACCCCAACGGTGAGCTCCGGGCGGATCTCGCCCTGTGGCTGCGTTTTATAGATGATATAGTTTTTATTTGGAAGGGGGGTGAGGATAAACTCAGGGAGTTTTTAATAGATATTAATAAAAATGAGTTTTATTTAGAGTTTACACCCAGTTATAGCACATCTGAGATACATTTTTTAGATTTAACTATATGCATAGAGGGGAATACTCTGTATACAAAAACTTATAATAAACCTACAGATGCGAACAGTTATATAGAGAAAACTAGTTGTCACCTTCTGCGGTGGTTGGACAATATACCTAAAAGTCAATTTCTCCGCATTAAACGGAATTGTAGTAGGAAGGCAGACTATGAGAAAGAGGCAGATTCTTTACAGAAAAAATTTGAGGCGAAAGGTTATAATACTGAGAGTATTACTGCACAGAAAATAGAAGTAGGGGAGTTGGATAGAAAAATCCTGATTGGAGAAAATTTAGAAGAAGAAGGAGAAAAAATAAAAGAAAGGGATAAAGGGAGTGATAATAAGATGAAGGAAGAACTAACAATACCACCTATTATAATACCATATAACGGACAGATATCATCTTTTAAAAAGATTGTTATGAAACATTGGGAAACATTAAGAGAAGATAAAGTTATAGGTGAAAAAATTCCGCCAAAACCGATGTTTGTTTTTAAAAAAGCCAGAAACATAGGGAATGCTATAGCTCCAACTAATAGCTGTATATCCACGAAAATGAAAAATAGTAATAAGAATGAAAATAAAATAACCAGCATAAATGGTAAGAGAGGCTTTTATCCGTGTAAACAGTGCTTATGTTGTAAAACAGCGCAGAAAAATAAAATAAAAGTAGAAGTTGAAAGTAGTGACGGAATGTATAAAATAGACATCAAGCAGTTTATCACATGTAGCACTAGAGGTGTTATATATGTAATAACATGCCCCTGTAGAAAAAACTATATAGGGAGAACAAAGAGGTCTCTAAAAAAACGGGTGGGGGAACATATATATAATATAAATAGGAAATATGTGGGACACCCGTTATCTAGGCACTATATGGAAAAACATGACGGTAATTTTGCGGGTTCAGATTTTTATGGAATAGAAATCGTTACACCTGACATAAGAGAAGGGGATTTTATTAAGAAAATGTCCAGAACGGAGACAAAATGGATTTTCAACATGAATACACTGGTACCCGGAGGGTTAAACTCTGAAATTGAACTGTATGCATTTGAGTAATGATGAGTAAAAGATGTCCCGATAGTATGAAGAGTATATATAAAAAATCAGATGATAAACTGATAAAATAGGGGAATAATTGAGATATATATATATATAAACCTTGCAATTAAGAATATATGATAGTGTGATATAGGACAGTTATATGTTGGGGAAACTCAACCTAATTTTTGAAATCACTAGTCCCTGGAGGAGTAGATGATTGGCAGTGAAGGGGTTGATGAAGATTGGCAAGGGAAAACTGATAAATGGGAGGTACCTGCAGACAGTGCCAGATTCCAATCTCCAGACGAAGGACAACGTTGTGTCCGAAACGCGTTGAGAGGAATTTTGACCCTCACCAGCACCTGTAGTATTGATAGTGACGTCACTATTCGCTCCGAGAGAGCGCAGGTACTTTCAGTTTGTCAGCGTGGGGACGCGCTACCGGCCGGAGCGCACCCCAACTAACAGTCCACCTTTTCCCAGCCTGTTATCACCATATGTACATGGATTCCAGGAGAAGAGCCCTACAATTGCAACGATACTAAGGTACTCTTAGAATACTTTGATTGCCCTTGTTGATTGTGCATATATAGTGGGGACGTATTAGCAGGTCCATAGTAGGTGATTGAGAGGAGGGAATACATGCGCGATATCTAATATATTATTATTAACTTTTTTACCCTTGGCAGTAGCTTTGTGTGGTGCTACTGCGATATCGCAGCTTAAGTTACTAGTGAGGACAGTTTCTAGCGCCGAGGTATTAGCTTGGTATCCATTTCTTCTTACAGCTGACATGTTCTTTAGACATTACTTATCACTGCATTCAGTATTAGGCACTGTTCACACAAGGATTCCATTATTAAAAAAACTACAGCAGATCTGTTTCTGATATTTTTTTTTTTAAAGCCTAATTGGTCATGTTAACATTTATCAAGTTTGCACTTTTTACTGGTGTGTTAAAAGCAACAAAAACCTGATGGGATAGAGCCTGAAATTGACATTACCAATGAGGAACAATCCTAATAAAGTGAATAAGGATGTCAAATGGACATTTCTCTATGTACCTTAAAGGGTTTCTGTCACCAGTTTTGGGCATATAAAACAGGATGACATTTGCAATGTTCAAATGTCACCTGATGCCCAATCTGTTAATCATTTTCTTACTGGTGTCCCCGTTTTTGTAAAAAAATAAACTTTTGTGATATGAAAATGAACCTTACTAGGTGCAAGGGGTGGTAACCCTGCACCTAATAGCTCCGTTTTCCTACCTTTATTCACGCCCCCTTGCTTGTGATGGACAGGGACAGGCAGCTCGCTCTATCTGCTGCCGGCCCTGTCCATGCCACAAATCTTGCGCCTGCGCCGTGCGGCCTTCATTCGGCGCAGGCGCAGTAAGTGCCGCTGGCTGCCGGGCTCCCAGCTTCCTCACTGCGCCTGCCGCCTTCTCTTCTGGGTGTAGTGTGACGTCATTGGCGCAGGCGCAGTGAGGAAGCCGGGAGCCCAGCAGCCAGCGGCACTCACTGCGCCTGCGCCGAATGAAGGCCGCAAGGCGCAGGCGCGGGATTTGCAGCACTGACAGGGCCGGCAGCAGATAGAGCAAGCTGCCTGGCCCTGTCCATTACAAGCAAGGGGGCATGAATAAAGGTAGGAAAAGGGTGCTATTAGGTGCAGGGTTACCGCCCCTTGCACCTAGTAAGGTTCATTTTCATCCCACAAAAGTTTATGGGGGGAATTTATCATTAGGAAAATATTTGAAGTCAGTTTTGCTTCAGTCTGTGTTGGAGTACTTTCTGCCACATTTATCAAACGTCACAGGTTGTTTGATAAATGTGGCTTGTCCTTAAACCTAACACTTCTGTCTAGAGAAGCTACTCCACTTTTCCTACTCCACCCTCCTCCTGGAGTGAGATTGCGACTATTTTGCGACTTTTTTTAAAAAGTCACAATGATAAATCAGGAGTGAAACTCATTAACATGGCTAACCACACCCACTTTTCCACCCATATTACAAACTGGAGTGAGTTGTGTACACATGCAAAAAGTCGCAAAAAAATGCGCAAAAAAGTCGCAAAAGCCCTATCGTGCGACTTTTTGAAGACAGAATTCTGGAGTGAAGGTGTGATAAATCAGGGCCTATGTTTTTACAAAAACGGGGACACCAGTAAGAAAGTGATTAACAGATTGAGCATCAGGTGACATTTGCACATTGCGCATCCTGTTTTATATGCCCAAAACTGGTGACAGAAACCCTTTAAAGGGGTTGTGCCACTTCAGCAAATGGCATTTATCATGTAGAGAAAGTGAATACAAGGCAATTACTAATGTATTGTTATTACCCATATTGCTTCCTTTGCTGGCTGGATTCATTTTTCCATCACATTATAAACTGATCGTTTCCATGGTTACGACCATCTTGCAATCCATCAGTGGTCAGTTACAATTGACAGAATAACACCCCTCCTCCCCCCGCGAGGGGGCAATATAAAACGCCTAGTTTCGGATAAAAAAAAGCCTATTGGATTTTTTGTTTGAACACAAGATTTCCCAAGGGATTAAATTTCCGCAAGGAACTTATGTATCAATATATTAATATTATAATAACCATCTTCCTGTCATCTAATGTAAATATAGTTTTTTTTCTCTAAAATATATATACTGTAGTGTTATTGTACAGTCATATTCATTAATAACATATAATATCCCCTTCTTATACCAGTGACAATATGCAAGTTTATATTCAGAAATAGACATGGTCACAATATACTTTGTACTTCTTACGTGTTTTAGTTTTATTTTATTGTGGACTGTCATTTCTGTTGTTTTTTTTTAAATCACACGTGCTTTGCAGACTCAATTTGTCAGGTGTTTTAATTTTACAATTAACCCTGACTTTCTCTTGCCCCTTATTGTGGGTGTGTTTTTCATTCTGAAACAAACATATATAGAGTCTGCACACCACTTTTACTCCAGTTATCACTAAGGACGTGTAAACATCTTAAACGTGTAAACAGGAGCCACTGAGTCTTTGTCTCCACACCATTATTGTCTGGATGTTGAAGTAAGGGGTTGTTCACATATCAGTTATTTGATCAGCTATTTCCATCAGTTATTGTCAGCCAAAACCAGGTGCGGGTCAAAAACACAGAACAGGTGCAGTATCTTTTCATTATACCTGATCTCTGTTTAGTGTCCACTCCTGGTTTCGGCTCACATTAACTGATGGAAATAACTGATCAAATAACTGATATGTGAACAACCCCTAAAAGATATTTGGATTTTACACCAAGTGCTGGATTTTTTCTACAAGTCTGTATTCGGTCCTACCTCAGGTGAACTGGATCTGTTCTTTATATATCAAACCTGTCAAGATTTGGTTCATTTCAGGTTCAGTAAATTTTTCAAAAAAATTATTTCGGACACAAATCAATTCTATCTGAACCAATGAGAGAGAGAGAGAGAGAGGCAAAGAATCTAGTATGCTTGCAACTAGAAAAGCTGTTTCTATCTGCTCTAATAAAGGGCCTTTGTCCTGAAAGAGCTAGTTGCAGATGTGAGGCTGGCTTAGCTATTTTATAGTTTTGCTACATAAGCATGTTTAAAAGGTTGGAAAGCTCCCCTGCCAATCAGCTGTCTGAAGATAATGCAGGGCTTATATGAGTGCTATGTTCTCCTGACTCTGCAGCAGTGGGCAGGTGTAATTACGACTCTGCTGTCCCCGTGCACGTCAATAGGATGGCTCCTTCCTGTTCACGTGAGGATAAGATATGAGTATAGCAAAAGCAGACAACCTCTTTAAGAATGAGCAATTCGATTCCTTTCACTCTCTCTCTCTCTCTCTCTATCTCTCAAGAGATCAAAAAGTTGTATGTACCCCAAAATGGTACCAATTAAAACATCACCTCATCCCGCAAAAAACAAGCCCTTAGACAAGACCATTGCCAGAAAACTTTTTAAAAATACATGGCTCTCACGAAATGGCAACACAAAAACAAAATCTCAAAAAACAACATAATGGGTATCTCTGTCATTTTTAACACATGGTATATGGCACAATAACAAAACCGAAAAAGCAATTGCAGTTGCTGTCTTTTCTTTATTCTACTTTCTAAAAAGTGAACTAAAAAGTGAACCAAAAAGTGATCAAAAAGTTGCAAGTACTGCAATGATAAGTTCCCCTCATCCCACAAAAAGAAGCCCTCATACAGCTCCATTGAGATTTAAAAAAGTATGGTTCTCAGAAAACAGCTGTACTGATACCTCAGAGGCTGTTCAAAAGCGCCAGTAAACGAATCCTTCAACATTGGTGCTGCAAAAGCCAAACGGTGGTCTTTCCCTTCTGAACCCTTCAGCAGTTTATGTCCACATTTATAGTGTTTCAGCATCCAGGAAAACACACCTAACTATTTAAAGGGTGTGGTGTGTCTTAGCGCGAGCTGTGCACAGAATATTGGGCACTGAAATGTGGAAAACATGCAGTTTTCATTTTGCACCACCCCCTGCTCATATATTGCAGCAGAATACCTGTGATGTCCAAATGCTCACTTCACCCCATGAGAAGTAGTTTCAAAAATAGGGTCACTTATTGTGAATTTCCACTGTAGGGGTACCTCAAGAGCTCTGCAAATGTGATGTGGCGCCCAAAAAACATTCCAGCAAAAGGTGCTCCTTCCTTTCTGAGCTCTGCCATATGCTCATACAGCAGCTTACAGCCACATTTATTAAATTTCTGTACCCAGTAGAACCCACCTAACAATTCAAGAAGTATGATGTGAATCTCAGATGGCACCAGCTAAGCACAGCATATTGGGCACTGAAATGCCCTATCTGTGGAAATTTAGCAATTTTCACTTTGCACAATCCGCTACACAATAATTTCTGCAAAGTACCTGTGGCATCAAAATGATCACTCCATCGTTTAATATGTTGAGGGATGAAGTGTCCAAAATACGTTCACTTCTAGGGGGCTCCATTTATTATTTCACCCCAGAGCCTCTGCAAATCACCACACTGGGTCTCAAAATGCACATGGTGCTCTTGTACTCTTGAGCCCTTTCATACGTTAAGGCAAAAAAATAGGGCTAATTGTAGGGTTTCTATAAAACCAGGAAACACAGCTTAATAATAATAGGGCTGAGTTTTCACACTGGCATACAGTGGGCACAAGATATTGGGCACTGAAATGGCATAGCTGTGGAACAATTGCAATTTTCAGTTAATTTTTCCAAAATACCTGTGGGATCAAAGTGCTCACTACGCAACTTAATATGTTGAGGGGCAAAGTGTCCAAAATGGGATCTCTGATCTGTTCTCAGGGGTCCCATGTATTATTTCACCCCAGAGCCTCTACAGTTGTTAGCACAAGCTATGTAAATCATCACATTGGATCTCAAAATGTGCATGGTGTTCTTTTCTCTAGAACCCTGTTGTATGTTCACGCAAATGATTCGGGCCACATGTAGGGTTTTTCTAAAACCAGGAAGCACAGCTTAATAATAATAGGGCTGGATTTTCACACTGGCACTACACTAGGTACAACATATTGGGCACAGAAATGGCATATCTGTGGAAAAACTGCAGTTTTCACTTTGCACCATGTGATGTTCTTTAATTTTTGCAAAACACCTGTGGGGTCAAAATGCTCACTCTACCCCTTAATAAATGCCTTGACAGGTATAGTTTCCGAAATGGGGAAACCTCTCTGGTTCCAATTATTATTTCAACCCAGCGCCTTTAAAATTGTCAGCACAAGCTGTGTAAATCACCATATTTGGCCTCGCATGCGCATGATGCTGCTGTTGTATGCCAGGGCAAAAGATTAGGGCCAAATGTAGGGTTTTATAAAACCAGTAAGCACAGAATAATACTAGGATAGCTGACTTTTCACACTGGCACACACTGGACACAACATATAGGGCAAAGAAATGGCATATCTTGTGGAGTCAAAATATTCAGTAGACCTCTAGACAACTTCTTTGAGGGGCGTGGTTTCTAAAATGGGGTGACTTCTTGGGGGTTTATTTTTCTTATTTACCCTCAGAGCCTCTACATATGTCTGCCAGTGCTGCATGAATGACCAAACTAGGCCTACATGGTGCTTTCATAATTGGTGATCAATCTTCTGCTCCTGGACTTGTGAGATTCGATTTTTCAGTTTGGAATAGGAAACAAGTGCCAGACTATCAGGATTATTAAAAGCAGGGGCATAGCGAGGGGGGAGCAGACGGGGCATGTGCTCCGGGTGCAGAGGCGGGGGGGGCGCACTCGCCCGGCAGTTCTTGTGACTGCCGGGCAGTTCGTTTACATAGTGAAGCAGGGAGGCCTCTCCTCTCCCTGCTTCACTGTTCTTCCAAGCTCCAGCGCTCCCCCTGCAGGTGGCACATCGCGCTGCTGGCTGTGGGAGGAGCGCTGAAAGCCCTGGAGTGGGCCACTGGCACAGCCAGCGGCGCAATGTGAGTGAGGGAGAGCGTCATCAGGGAAACTGGTAAGTATGTGTTTGTTTGTTTTTTTAATTTCATAAAGACTGGAGGTAAAAGGGGGCAAGACTACAGTGAGGGAGCATATATTAATGTCACATTACTACAGTGAGGGGCACCTGTGAGGGGGCATATAATTAATCTGGCATTACTACAGTGAGGGGGGCATATAATTAATCTGGCATTACTACAGTGAGGGGGGCATATAATTAATCTGGCATTACTACAGTGAGGGGGCACCTAATGTGACATTACTACAGTGAGGGGGCATATAATTAATCTGGCATATCTACAGTGAGGGGGGGGCATATAATCTGGCATAATTACTGTGAGGTGCATGTATCTGGGCATAACTACAGTGAGCGGGTATAAACTGGGCATACATACTGTGAGGGGCACAAAGATGGGCATAACTACTATGATGGGCACAGAGGTGGGCATAACTACTGTGAGGGGCCATAAAGAGGACATAACTATTGTGAAGGGGCCACAAGGTGGGCATTAGAACTGTGTGGTGGCACTAAGGGGAAATGCCCTAGATTACCCTGATATACAGTACAGACCAAAACCATCTCGATTGGGTTCAGGTCTGGTGACTGTGGAGGCCAGTTTTACAGTTGTTTCACACTTTTTTGTTAAGTATATAATTCCACATGTGTTAATTCATAGTTTTGATGCCTTCAGTGTCAATCTACAATTTTCATAGTCATGAAAATACAGAAAACTCTTTGAATGAAAAGGTGTGTCCAAACTTTTGGTCTGTACTGTACATTGGGTTGGCTCGGTCTTACATCGCCCCCTGCTAGGTATTTACCAGACCCAGTCACCATCCTTTCCTTATGTGATTATTCTTTTTTCTCTCACCACAGGGACCTTGATCCAGATCCAGCGGACATCACGATCACACCAGCGACACCCTGGATGAGGTAGGACCAGCTGGTTCTTTAATTTATTGCAAGGTGTATTGGTACCGCCGTGTACCCTGTGATAGGTGGGACTGGGTGAGTGTAGGCGTAGCGGGGGAAGGGGGGAGCGCAAATTTGAATCCTTGCCCCGGGTGAAGGAAAGCCTAGCTACACCTCTGATTAAAAGTATGTGATCCTGAGGTCCCAGATATTAACTCTATGCATTATCTATCTAGAGGATAAGTTTAGATTCACATTCTCAGCACTGTTCAGTTCTGTCATCGGAACAGAAAAGCTGGCAGTGCCGGTTCTGACTAATGCTGGACACCAGTGGTGCCCGCCAGATCCCATTGACTGTAATAGAATCCTGCAGCATTCTTTTATGCCTTACAACATTCTGCCAGACAAAATATAACTGTATAGAGTTTTTTTTTTTTTTTGTTCAGTATTTTTGACAGAATCCGTGACATAAACTCCTGCCGGAACCTGTTCTGCAGATATGAATCTTCTGCAGATATGAACAGAGAGAAAATCAACAATTTATTATGAACTGCCATTTTGAGGCATGTGTCAGAAACCATCAAATTATCTTTTGTTAGATTCCCTACCCCGATTTCAGTTTGTACTCAGAAGCGTTCCTTATTCCTGCAAATATTCTACCTTTAAATCAACAATATACATGGATCAACCTTAACATTAAAATGGGAGAAGTGAATAAGATTAATTTCCTGATTACAATGGTATCTGTCAAGGGGTGGGATATATTAGGCAACAAGTTAACAGTTCTTAAAGTTGATTTGTGTAAATCAGGAAAAATAGGCAAGCGTAAGTATCTGAGTGACTTTGACTCGATCAGAGCATCTCGTAAATGCAAGTGAGGTGTACCAAAAGTTATTCAAGGATGAAAAATCAGTCAACTGGTGACATGATCATGGGTGCCCAAAGGCTTCGACTGATGCACAAGGGAAGTGAAGGTTGGGCACAGAAGAGCTGTAGCAGAAATTGCTAAAAAATGTACTGCTAGCTAAGACAGATGTGTCAGAACACTCAAAATATCACCGCTTGCTATGTATGGGGCTGCATAACAGCAAACCAGTCAGAAGGCTCATGCTGACGCCTGTCCACCACCAAAACGGGCACATGAGCATCATGGCTGGATTGCTCAGATAGGAAGAAGGTGACCAGTTTTGTTTATCTAATGTATTTTAAAGACTTGTCCCCCAAACTGGCCAAAGTTTCAGAAAGTTCACATGAAATAATTGGCTGTCGATTTTGGACAAAAGAGTTTTCTGACAACCAGCTGTTCACAGGGTGTATCACTGGTCATATCTCCAATAATAAACTGAAATCTTTAGAAGAACTTAGTAGCAAGTGTCTCATTCTCTTGCAGCATCAGGAAGGATTTTTTCCCTTAAAATGAGGAAAACTGGCTTCCAACTCAGAGTTTTTTGCCTTCTTCTGGATCAACTTGCAGGATAACAGTCTGAACTGGATGGATGTCTTTTTTCAGCCTAACAAACTATGGGATCATGTATTAACCTGAAATACGCTTATATTAGGCGTATTTCAGGGGCAGATTGTGTGGCAATAGTAAGTTGTGCCGCAATCTGCAACTTTTCCCCGCTCACACCAGGTCTAAAAAAATTAGCGTGGTGTGGGCGAGGAAGGGGATCAGTCGGCAGGCCCGTCTTATTCATCATTTTCTACACCTGGTTTAGGTGTAGAAAATGGTCTAAATGTAAGACAGCAAAGAAAGCTGCCTTACATTCAAAAGTAACGCTGGATGCGCCCAAGTTATTACAGGCTGGCGCTTCTACATAACTTTGGCGGATCCACCACCAGAGCAGGGGCTTTATTAAAACCGACGTCTAAGACGCCAGTCTTAATAAATTACCCCCTGTGTTAATATGTCACTACAGGGGAAATTACGTATTCCACACTTCTTATTAAAATCAATGGACCATCCATGTAATTCATAGACATATTGGGTTCAGAGCAAGAGATATAGATGAACTTAAAGAATGGAGGATCTCTATCTGTTAAAGGGGTTTTCTGGATGTTTAAAATTGATGACCATGTGACCAATGAATGTGATATCACAGGCCTAGAAAGAGTCTCTTTAAACAGCTGATTGATTGGGGAGCCAGGATTTGGACCTCCACAATCTAATATTATAGGTCATCAATATTAGACACCTGAACAACCCCTTTAACGTACAGTTATCTAACAGAGTGTTGTGCAGGTCTTAATCTAGGGAGGTCTTTTTTCTTTTATATCTACAATTGTAAGACTCCAGACATTTTCTTGTAATTCGAAGGCCATAGTTTACCATCTATATGGAATATGCCCTTGAATCTTAATAGGTTCTTATGTTCAAATACCATTCAAGATAACCTGCTGGATCATAAAGACGTTCTGTTACATTCTATAATCCCATAAAACTTCCTGGAGAACAACTACAATTGCTTTCAGTTTGTATTTCTATGTTTTATGCTTTTCTGTAACCTATTCACTGCTGGGGAGACCATTCATTCCTTGCAGCGTCTTAGTCTCCTCCACTCGTTGGGGCACAATGAGTTAATGACCGGTAGGCTGTTGCATTTCGCCGGTAAACGTTCCTTATCCCTCAGCATATGTTTATTTCTCTCTCTCCGTGAAATAATCTGCACTTACACTGAAACTGCATGAAAGTCAACCTGTGCTAAATGAGACTGAAAATAAATATACGAGGCTCTGCTGAGCTTTACGGCTAGTTTATGTTGACGGTTTTAATATCATCAGTTGTGTTTTGCCGGAGGCAGAGATGGCACTTCAGAGCAAGAAGAGCGAAATTGTCAATGTAGATTTCAGGGCAGATTAAAATTAAATCTTCTCATTGGTTTGTAAATTACTTCACAAAATTGCAAGTCAAAGAAATAATGATGTGCATCGAGCGATACATCTATATGAGGACATAAGCCCTACACGGTATGCGTATTTTTAATGGTACCCATTAGTATATGCGGCTCGGTAAGTGAGGTGCCAGATTATTAGATATAACTAACAATACAGGAACATATTTACTGGGACACAGCACAAACAAAGGGCATCTCTGTGAATCTATCAGTAGTAATAATGCGCCTTTGAGCGTGCCAAAAGAGCATCCCTTAGAGCATATAGCTTGGGGGACACTTGACTTGAACGGGTCCGTGATCTGCAAGATACGGCAAAAGATAGGACATGTCCTATCTTTTCAGGTGAGGAGGCATGAACCTGAAAGCCTACTGAAACACTTCCGTGTTCATAGGCTTCTGATCCGTGCCTCCATTCTTAAAAAGATAGGCCCTGTCCTATATTTGACTGTATCTTCCGAACTGTGGTCCTATTCAAGTCAATGCACCATGGGAGTGCATAGAACTTGGCTATTTTCGATGCTACCATAGAAATGCATGGAGGTCTGCCACGCATGCGTGGTGCACTCTATTCCAGAGATAGGTGCGGGTCCCAGAGGGACTGCACCTATCTGTTCCACAGACAACCTATTTAAATCTTTTCATGTGTAGTTTATTAAGGTTATTGGTTTAAGGTAAGAACTTGTGTCACTATGCATTTTTACAGGGAATTGCCCTACTGGTGTTTAAAAAAAAAAAAATCAAAATGTAATATCACATTGATGTGTTAAAACATGTTGCACCTGTAAAAATTACATACAAAGTGCTGTGCAGAGATTGTCATCACTCGTATTGATCCCTGTCTCCGGGGCTCACAATATAAATACTACAGTATTAGACACTAGTGATTGCGAGCATGCTCGGCCGAACTCGGTGTTCGGCCGAGCATGCTGGCGATCGGGTCCACTCGGTGTTCGGCCGAACACCGGGTGTACTCGAGCGCCATGCTCGAGTCCCCTCCCCGCACGCTAATTAATTAGCGTGCAGGGAGGGATGGCATTCAGTGTATTGCCAGTAGCCATCTTAACTACTGGCATTACACTGATTGGCTAGCCGGGAACGTGTCATCTGGTGTTATATAGCACCCGGTGACGCCTTCCCGGCCACTGTTAGTCAGGGAGAGCTGCCGCAAGGAGGGACAGATAGTGTAGGGACAGAAATGGCTAGACAGGGATAGAATTTATTTTAAAAACAAATAAAAGCCCTTTTAAGGGCTATTGGAAGATTTGGGGCCTTTTTTTAATTTGGGGACCTTTTTAAACCAGGCCCCCCCTCGCTCTTCCGAGCGGGGGGTGCCTGGTTTAGTCCCATTGACTTTATGTTCAGGTGCTCGGCCGAACACTCGAGCACCCCCTAGTGCTCGGCCAGAGCACCCGAGCATACGAGCACCCAGGTGCTTGCTCAACACTATTAGACACTACTGCAGCAGAACAGTTCTTTACTGAAGGATTCTAATGCAAACAGACCAGGACAGTACTTATCAGGCAATGGACTGGCAGTTGATACACAGAATGCACTTTAAACAGATGTAACATGTTTCACAGCTGCACAAGTAGTAACAAGCCAAAATAAGTCTCTTTAAAGTAGTCTTTCCTTTGCTGTATTTTGCACTCCGGGCATTCAAACTCATATGCTCCTTTTTTGAACAAGTTGTGGATCCACATGGCCGCAGACAGATGTGGGCAAAGTAGTCAAACAAATAGCAATTCTGTAGCAGCAGTGTCCAGGGTGGAAGCCTTTATACAACTGGACAAAAGGGCTGTAGATTCTATAAGCTTACAGCAGTGCAGTTCACCTCTACAGAGCTGGTTCTTAACACCTCTCTATTTTTTTCTTTCCATTCATGTGGCCTCCTTCACTGGGTGCTTCCTTTTGTTCTTTCTGGCCACCTCCTGGCTGGTACTTTGTTGCAGGAGTAGCTAGTCTGTCAGTAACACACCTGTGCTTCCTTCTACTAGTCCTACCTAGACTAGACTGCCCTAGAATGTTTAGAAAAGCAGGTTACCAAATCAATGTCCCCCTCACAAAAGCCAAACCTCAGAAAAACGTGATTTAGGATATATACAAAATACCTGAGTCACAGAATATGGCTAAAAATAGACACCTTTATTAATTCATAAACAAACAAATATAAATATGGTTAAAAATAGAGATGATATACATCACATGAAAAGTGCTGGTGACTCCTGGGAGGTATAACAACAACATATATCATATGGAGGGTAATCAAAAATCTGTAGGGCGCTCCTAGAGAAAGGTCCTGATGAAACGTACGTCGGGGTTGTGCGGTTCTCCTGGTGTTTGCCTTTACATAGGTATGTTCAGGGGCGGTCTTGGGCACCACGCATCCTATTCATTTGCGTGGGGCCCCCGATGTCTAAGGGGGCCCCCACGCTCCGCTGTTGTGCCCAAGACCGCCCGCCCTCCTAATACATTCTGGGGGCCCAGCAGGGATGGCCAATACAAGTGAGCGCTTCCATTAAGGAAGCGTTCACTTGTATGTAGGGACCCCCCATCATCCCACCCAGCCACATAAGAGTAAAATAAAAAAGCTTTCTTACCTGTCCTGCGGCTGCCCTCCGGTCCGGCGCTCCACTCTCTTCCCTGGCCAGCGTGCACTATGACTGACGCTGCGCAGCGTCAGGTCATAGTGCGCGCCAGCCAGGAAGAGAGTGGAGCGCCGGACCGGAGGGCAGCCGCAGGACAGGTAAGAAAGCTTTTTTATTTTACTCTTATGTGGCTGGGTGGGATGATCTGAGGTCTGATGGCAGCACAATAAGCTGATCTGAGGTTTGATGGGGGCCCCATGAGCAGCTCTGAGGTCTGATGGGGCACAATATGCTGCTCTGAGGTCTGATGGGGGCACATTACCCTGATCTGAGGTCTCATGGGGGCACATTACGCTGATCTGAGGTCTCATGGGGGCACAGTGGGATGATCTGAGGTCTGATGGGGGCACAATACGCTGATCTGAGCTCTGATGGGGGTACATTAAGCTGATCTGAGGTCTGATGGGGGCACATTTTGCTGATCTGAGGTCTGATGGGGGCACAATACGCTGATCTGGGGTCTGATGGCGGAACAATACGCTGATCTGAGGTTTGATGGGGGCCCCATGAGCATCTCTGAGGTCTGATGGGGCACAATATGCTGCTCTGAGGTCTGATGGGGCACAATATGCTGCTCTGAGGTCTGATGGGGGCACAATACGCTGCTCTGAGGTCTGATGCGGGCACATTACGCTGGTCTGAGGTCTCATGGGGGCACATTCTGCTGATCTGAGGTCTCATTGGGGCACATTACGCTGATCTGAGGTCTCATGGGGGCACATTACCCTGATCTGAGGTCTCATGGGGGCACATTACGCTGATCTGAGGTCTCATGGGGGCGCATTGTTAAAAAAGTCTTTGATGTGTGTGTGTGTGTGTGGGGGGTGTCATTGGGGAGGGGGCGTGTCATCAGAGGGCATGTCATCAGAGGGCGTGTCATCAGGGGCGTGACGCGTCATTGGGGGGGGGCATAACTTCGCTCCCGGACATAACTTCGCTTAGGGCCCCAGAAATGCCAAGACCGCCCCTGGGTATGTTATGTGTAATTTGTCTGTGGGGGGTTTTATCTACTTTCATGCTGCATGTGCTTTACTGATGGCCATGTGTTTGATTTAACTGGCATCCTGCTACAATTGTATAGCTGGGCTACCCTTATTACAGCTTTGTGATTACCCTCCATATGATATATGTTGTTGTTATACCTCCCAGGAGTCACCAGCACTTTTCATGTGATGTATATCATCTCTATTTTTAACCATATTTATATTTGTTTGTTTATGAATTAATAAAGATGTCTATTTTTAGCCATATTCTGGTGTTTTGTGTATATGCTGCCCTAGAATGTTCTAAACTTCCTCCCTTATGGGGAGAAGAAACAGCTCCACCTGGTGGTGGATACTACGGCCTATTAAATACCATGTGCACACTACATACAACAAATACATGTTTTACACAGAAATACATTCTTTTGCACTTTGCAGTGTATTGGAGCAGGAAACTGCAAACATTAGACCAGTAACTGGGACTCATGGATCAGAATGAGTCTTCTATTATTTTAGTGCCCTTAATTTTGCAAAGGTGCAGGATCCCACACGTATGTCCATCCTTGGGGGAACACTTTTTCAAAATATTGTGAGAAGTGACATCTTGACTAGTGTTGAGTGAATCGTTGTCCAAAGTGAAATTCGATCCGAACTTCAGGGAAAATTCGATTTGTCGCGAAGCTTTGTGGTAATGAATCAATTTTCCCTAAAATGGTGGTAAAACAAAGCAATTTCATATTGACCTCATTCATTTGAGCACAAAGAGTCCGCCACCGCCATCTTGATTGAAGATCCCGCACAAAATCTTCTGCACAATGAAGTATGGCATCACCACACTGGCAAACGTGATGACTAGGGATAAGCGAACCTGTGGGAGTTCAGAGTCGCCGGGTTTGGCCAAACTTCAGGTCAAAATTCGGGTGACGTCATGGCGCACATTGCAGGTCCTTTGGCAGGTCTTGCTGAATGAAGATAGAAGAGACTGCTGCAGCACGATTAAGTGGATGAGGTGGGTAGTTTTCTTTTTTTAAAACCTGTAAAAGACCATACTATTTTGCATTTTGTCTTAAGAATGCTATTATTTTCCGATATAACCATGTTATAACGGAAAATAATAAAATCATCCAAACACCGAAACCGAAACTGGACTTAAATGAAAAAGTCCGGGTTTGGGGCCAGGTACCCGAACTCACAAAGTTTGGTATGAACTCAAACTTTGCAGTTCGGGTTTGCTTATCCCTAGTGATTATGTCATCACGCGCCACACAATATTTTATGCTGGATCTTCAATCAAGATGGCGGCAGGGAGCTCTTTGTGATCAAATGGATAAGGTAAGTATGATTTTATTTTTTTATTATTGACCTTAATACTAATGTCAGATGCTGCGATCAATGATGAATGCGGCAACTGATAGGTACAATGATGGGGAGATGCGCAATGGCCGTTCCTTCTCATCGCACCCACTTCTTACAAAGAAATATGCTTTGTGACGAAGTAATTCATCACAAACCAAATTATTTTGTAAAATTCAGTGAATCAGCCAAATCGGATTTTCAAGAACTTCGCTAACACTAATCTTGACCTTAGGAAAGCATACTGTATCCATTCCATGCACAGCGTTTTGGGCCCTTGTCTCTTTACACTCTGACAGCCATAACTTTTTCAATTTTAGGTCACTGTAATTGTAAAGAAGCCTTGTTGTTCATAGAACAGTACCATCCTACACTACATATACATTAGCATTTCATTTGTGAAAACTTGTGTACTTCAAAGAGAACTCTGACCAATCACTTTTTGTTCTTTAGTGTATGTGAAGTCACATGACAATCACTTTTGTTCTTCAGTGTATGTGAAGTCACATGACAGGTCATTACTAGTCAGGGTTTAGAGAGTTGCTAAAGCATGTCGTTTAAGACAGGTGGTCAGCGGATGCATCCCCAAATGGGTCTTCATAAGTGGCTTAAAAAAAGGATGATTCGGACATGTTTTACAAGACAGCCTTCTGGTCCTTCAATAGAGCTTGGGCTCTCTGCTAATATATAGTATGGACACATAAAACATAGAAAATACAGAAATCTGAAATCCTCAATAAATGACGAAACACGATAGAAAATACTAAAGTTATTAAAAAAAAACTCTTTCCCTGGAATATCACACACAGGTCCAGCATTAAATCTTCTCTGGCTTCTTATGTATAGGAACACAAAGATAGATAAAAGTATTCATTTTTTCTTCTATTCGCTTGACATTATAGAATATGCAGCTTCTGACACTGATAAATGATAACATGGGAGACACACACAGAAAGGAGGTAGAGGATCAAGCATCCCGTTCCAATCCAGAAACATGTTTTGCACACAGTTTTGTGATTAAAAGTCAATGTCATGTTCTTATATTCTCTTAGGAGTATTCTTGTCTATATTTTTTTATGTTACTTTTTAAGGAAATTTCAATAAGGTGCAGATAGGTTTCCCTATCTCTGAATTTTTCTATAGGGTGAAACTTGTGTACTTCAAAGAGAAATCTGACCAATCACTGTGTCTCTTCATTGAATGTGAGGTCACATGATAGTTCATTAGTAGTCACGGTCTAGTGAGAGCTGCGAAATCATGTAGTTTAAAGGGAATGTGTCAGAAAATGACCTATTGTTTAAATCATGTTTTTATGTTTAACATATTTTAAAAGGATTGTTCATGATCTTTTTTTTCATTTTCCTATGTCAATATCTATATTAAAACAAAAACCATAAAATCCTGCAGTTTTCGCACTGGCCATTAAGCTTAATAATAGACGCTACTTCTTGGTCTGTAGAGATCACTTTATTGCAGTTATCTGCTTATCTGTAATTCTAATCCTGCCTGTAATGATACCACCTCTGTGTATAGATAAGACAGGATCCACCATTCACAGTAGATGATTGTCAAATCTTATCTGTTCTTTACTTGTACAATGACCTCTGCACAGGTCACAATGCATGCCTAGAGAACTCTCCCATAGAAGTCAATAAGGTCCCCTCCTCTATGGCCCATGTTGATGCCATAAAGCAATTCTCTAAATGCTCTCTTAATGCTTCTAAGAACAGCTCAGGCAAGATGGCCGCCCCCATAATCATGTTCAGGAAATAGAATAAATAAATCTGCAATCATAATATAAAAAAGATTAGAAATAAAGGATACATATTACTATCTGGATTCAATTGGCAGGAAAAAAAAAAATCAGGGACACATTCCCTTTAGGTACAAGATATCTAATATCCATGTGGAAAGTAGTTGTGTCCTGCGGCACGTATTCTGTATAGGGAGCTACCGTGCCTGCTGTGACCTTGCGTTCTGTTTGCTCCATGCTACAACATCAGGTGACATGACTCTACAGACGAGCCTGTGTCAGTGCTGCAGAAGACTATGAATTCTAGTTTCTGTTCCCTCGAAAGTTATTTGACTTTTTACCATTAATTGTCTGCTGGGGATTGGGAATTGTCAAAACAAAGTTTTGTGCCACATTCCAGTATGATTAAGTACATGATTAGGCAAAGGCAGTAACATCTGCGCCGAGCTTATTGCTATATAAGCACCACCATGGCTTCTACGACATATGGTTATAATAAAGCTGATTATTTCTTTCAAGTGTAATTAAAACTTATTTTCCTTGGTTCTATGTACACTGCGAAATAAGGATCGAGCAACGTTTTTGTCTTATTTTGCTCTCCTAATTGTAGCTGGTTAGATTATGCCATAGCTTTGGCTTTTAACTCTATGTGAAAACATATGTTTTTATGATGGGACTGATTCACGGCAGTCCTCTTATAGAAGACGATTACCAAAATGTTGCCAAGAGATGTCCCCTTACTTAGAGCAGGTAAGTGTCATCTTACTAGTTACTATTTAAGTTGCTTATATAACAAAAACCTACCTATTCCACAGTGCTGTACAATGACCACGATCACTCACATCTGTCCCCAATGTAGAAAGCTCCTCCAAGCCCAACAGGTTCTCTGCAGCCTACATACTGTATGGAATCCCAAACATAAAGAAAGCACGTAGTGCTCCATGGGATGACATGTTAGGCCAGGTTCACATCACGGTTTCATTTTCCGTTCTTCTGATCTGTCAGAAGAAGAGGGGGCATTTTCTGTCTGAGATGTTTTTTTAGGACTTTTTTTCGCCTAAAAAAACGGATCTCAGACTGAAAATGGTAAAATGGATGCAAAATGTACATAACGGATGCTCATGAACTGTTTTTTTTTTTTTTTTACAGGATACATTTTTTTACAGGATCCGTATTTTTACAGGATCCATTTTTTCTCCCGTGTTTTTTGATAGATCAGAAGAACGCAAAGCGAAACGGTGATGTGAACCCAGTCTTATAGAGGTAATGGGTAGAATCTCTCTTTAAGGGTCCATTCACACGAACGTATATTTACGGGGCCCCATTGAAAATGCCTATACTTGTCCGTGCGTACGGACAAGTATAGGACATGCTCCTGGACCCATAGAGCTCCTGGCCCCTTAGAGGTGAATGGGGCCACATCTATTGCGCAATGTTGTGTGAATGGGGCCAGTCGTGTGCATGGGGCCTAAGGGTCCATTGACATGTCCTGTTTTTCTTTCCTGATTCGATCCTGATTTTTTCAGGACCCATTAAAATAAATGGATCCAGATCAGGATCAGGATCGAAAAACAGGACGTGTGAATGGACCCTAAAGGGAATCTGTCACCAGTTACTGTAGATCCTGATTTTACTCCTGTGTCCCTAAGGGCTCATGCACACGAACGCGTGCTGTCAGTGCCCGTGCTGTGGACCGCAATTTGGAGTTCACAATGCATGGGCACTAACGGTGGGGCCGCCGCAATGAATGGGTCCACGATCCGCATCCGACGGTCCGCACCGCAAAGAAGTAGTCCATGCACTACTTTTTTGCGGTGCGGAGGCACGGCCAGAAACACCATGGAAGCACTCCGTAGTGCTTCCGTGGTGTTCCGATCTGTGCCTCCGTCTCGCATCTCTGGAATTGAGGACCCATTGAAGTGAATGGGTCCGCGATCCGTGATGCGGGCCGGCACCGGCCGTGTGCAGGAGCCCTAAGGCCGAGTTCACTTCACCGTTTAGCTTTCCAACCCGTTCTTCTCATCCATCAGAAGAACAGAAGAAAAAAAAAGGGTCCATTATTTTGAGCATTTGTTGCATCACTTTGTGGGACTTTCATCAGTGATCGGTTATTTTTGGCGGGAGTCCTAAAAAAAACTTTTTCTCCTGTCTAAAATAACTGATCTCTGACAGAAGGAACAAAAACTGATGCAAACTCATCATAACTGAAACATAAAAAATTAACAGATGTTTTTTTTCTGTTCTTCTGATGGATCAGATGTACGGAAAGCTAAATGGTGATGTGAACTCAGCCTGATGGTTGGATGTGGATCCATTCACTTCAATGAGGCTGTAAAAGATGTGGACAACACACCGCATCCATATGTCCATTCCGTGGCATACGCAAAAAAAATAGAACATGTCCTATTCTTGTCTGTTTAACGGACAAGGATATGACTGTTCTATAGATGGCAGGATGTTCCGTTCCACAAAATATGGAATGCTAACAAATGGTATCCATGTTTTGCAGATCTGCAATTTGCAGGCCGAAAAAATGTCTACAGCCTTGTGCATGAGCCCTAACTTAAGATGCTGTAGTTTTCATAAAATCATTGTTTATTAGATGCAGCGGGACCCATGGCTCAAGTCCTGTGCATGTGCAGTGGAGTCTTTGATAATCATGAGCCAATCCACCTGCAAAAAACCTTGCGTATATACCCCTCCCCCCTAAAGTACAAAGTGGACAACTCTGTTCCACTCCAAATCCTTCTTGAAAGGGGTTACCATTTTTTTAAAGGATCGCTCGCTATATTTTATGCCAGCAGTTCAACTGTAGCTTTTGCAAAACACTGAGCAATAATTGAACTTCCACTTAGTACACAATGCTTGCTTACAGTATATTCTTTACTCAAATAGGCAGGGAGGCAGGGAAATTGTTTTCTTCAGGCAGAGTTCCCTTTTATTATTTTGAGATCATTTCTGTAAAAGCTGTTAACATGTTGCACTTCTTTTAAAATAAAAGATATGAGTTGTAGTGGTGGAGCCCATCTTTCAAGGCTTATTACGGGGCTTATTTAGGAAAAAGACCGGGAAAGATTTCAATACTTATGAATATACGCAGCAAGCACAGGGGAGAGAATAGGGGTGGTCGTAACAATAACAGAGGTGGTAGCTACTCACTCTGACACTCCCCTGGGGCATGCATTGATGGGAAGAGTACGCCTTTTCTTTCCCTTCTGGGCACTCTTTGGCTTTGAACTCTTGCCTGATGGTGATTCAGGTTGGCATTGGTGGAGCTGGATTTTGAGGTGCAAGGCAGGGTCACCTTAAGTGTGAGCCAATGATGAGACTGGTTTAACAGTAGAACAATGATTTTACTGGCAATTAAAGTTCCAATACAGTTCTCATAGCTATTGTCACAGTTCAGACTTACACAGTTTGGGAATTTCACAAATCTTACAGTTCTCAAAAGTGCAAAGGTAGTTAACAGGCCAAGGTCTTTCTCTGAAGCAATCTTCCTCACACTGCACTTTGCTCTCTAGCTTTATCATCAAGAAATAGGGGTACCATTTCTCTCTTGCAGCTTTCTGCTATATCTGACTTTCTCTCACTTCATTTCTGAACTCACAAGTGGATCCACATTGTCCTCTGCAGGATGTGGGCCTTAGCAGATCCACAGTCTGCATCTGATGTATATCTAGGCTCCTGAAACTTTTCACCTCCTGGACAAATTAACTGTGGTCTCAATAAGACAGGTTATTTCCATAGTTAGTTTTATCTCCACAGTTTTGCTCACACCCCCTCTCAACACTGGAATGCTCATCAATATTCTATTGATCTTTTCTTTTTCTATTTTTCGTTTTATATCTTTTGCCTCTCTCTGATAGTACCTTCTCAGGGCTGTTCTGCACACTTCACTGCCTCTCTCTGTTTCAACCTCCTCCCTATGGGTAGGGTGGAACAGCCTCACCTAACAGTGATAACTACAGCCTGTTAAAGCCTTTATAGCATACATACAAGATTTGCAGAAAAACACTACATTGACCCCTTAATTAGTGGGCCACTTGCAGTGTGTGTAAAAGGGACACAGCAAACTGTTTATGACTATGTATGTATAGTAGCCATGTCATTGTAAAACCCTTGTCTATTTTGTATATGGTATAAGAACATCTATGGCTGAGTACTGCAATATTATTTTCCACCACTAGATGGTGGCATTCTGCCTTCTATAGAAGGACAGGAAGTTAGAGTTGGAGAAGGAGAAGCAGTTGGGGTGTAAGGAAAGAAAGGAAGAGGAGTAAGGAGTTAGTTAAGAGGAACCAAGTATTGTGCAGGAGGAAGAAAAGTGGAGAACCTTTCCTAAAGGAAAAGGCTGTCATTACCCCTGACACTGGCCATGTCAGGACAACATGTGACAATTAACAGCTAAATTACTAGAACCCTGAATATATTCTTGGACTGTCAAGCCTGACAGAGGTAATTGACCGTCCCTGGTCTTCATGGACTCTGCCAGCACCCATGTGGTCAAGAGAAGCCTCCGCCATCTGACTACAGTATCAGCAACCAGGTACAAGTTGTTTATTGGTCTACACTTTGGATCCCTTCGGGAGGTGTAGCCATCTTTATATATATTTCAGGAACCTGCTGGTGCAGACGTGTCATTCCTGCCCCACAGAGTATCCTTCTAAAGAAAGGTCTTATGAAAGTGACCTTAATATAATATTGTCCAGAACCAGGGCTAGTTATAGAAGATCCCACTAGGAGTGAAAGTAACAGGATTTAAAGAGACAGTGCCTAACTAACTACCTATTATAACCACCTACCAGCCAAAGAGGACTTCTTATCTACCACCAATTGTAACATCATTTATTGTGACTATATGAACTCAAGGCAAAAGTAAAGATACCTCTTGTTTGATTAACAACTGCCTCCTCATCATTGCAAAGGGTGTGTCTACCTTTAAAAAGACACTGGCGTCACGAAACACCAGGGCCCAGCCGTCCGACACGGTCAAACTCAACATCCAGGGCACCTCACCTGACCATCCTGGAGCCCTGCGTACAGAGCGTGCCCCGAGGGAAGTCGTGTCCACCCTCCACACAACTGCACACTGCCCAGGGAAGATTCAACTAACCGTGAGTAAAACCACCGGCTACACCGTGTACACTGTGACAACCTACCTACCATATCACTCACATATCCCTGCGGCTGGTGGCTGCACACTGCCTTAGCAATGGGTTGCTGCATATATTTTCAACTACATCCAAGTTGTATCTTGGATTTCCACTCCCCTTATTCAAAACCTATTCCTGAGCCCTCCCCCTAGTCTCCAATGCCTTCAATTGTCATTACATCTAGTGGTGACATGCTATATAGAATCTACATTCTAAATATATTTTTTGCACATTGCAGGTTGTAGCATCGGAGTTGCATTTTGTTATATCTGCAAGCCCCCCTAGTGGTGAGTATGTGCTTCACACTCAACTATAGCCATGTGATACAAGACATGAATCTCTTTTTGGATAGACTGGGGTCTCAAAGATATGATACTGAATTCAGCAGTGAACCCAATCTCAGAATACTGAAAAGAGGCCCTTCTATCATCTCCATACAGAATATTAACAGGCACATAATTAATATTTCATTTCCCCTCTGTCTGCACTGTAAGCCCCTCACATGCTTTATAGCGCAGCGAGACCAGATGAGATCTCGTCGCATGAAGTCAATAAATATCACAGGAAATAAAATGTGATACATATTAGTGTACTGTAGCGAGGGATGAATAACTTGCTGGGGATATTATTTCACAGCGCCGGGTAATTAGGAGCGCTGCTTATGTTTTTATAACAAAATATCAGAAAACCAAATTACTGCTGACAATGTTTTACATTATGTGAGAACATAACAATGTATATTAACAAAATAAAATATAATTAAGCTGCCAGAAAAGACTGGAACTGGAAATCAGATAGAAGTGCAAAGTGCCATGAACTAGTAATTTATGACAGCGACATGCCTCAAACTAAATGCTGTCGTAAGAATGAAGCATGTCACTTGAACCATACATAAATGTGATTTTTTATTTCTTGTTATTTATCTTTTTTATTTTTTTTTCTGTCTTGGTCCATCAAATACAGAGGTAGCAGGGCCGACTGTGAAATTTAACTCTTTGGGGTGGCATGGCCTGTTATTCATGATAACCCTGTGACTTTTTATTTAAAGGGACAGTAGCATTTATTATTATTATTATTATTATTATTATTATTATTACATTCCATATTAACAGCCTGCATGTGAATACTCTAAGTAATTTTTATATTTATTTATTTATTTATTTTTAATTAAAAAAACAAAACAAAAAAAAACAGATGAATAGTTTTCTGGATATATTTTATTAAATAGAAAATATTTTCCTCGCAACAGCAGTAAACCAAATAATGGATTACCTATCTACAGGGTGACTCCAAAGCCACAGGACACCCTTTTATTTCAGAAATGAAAGAGAAATATCTGAATACCAAAGCAAATAATGGGTGAGGGAGCCTATCTTTTAGGCTATGTCCAGAACATTGCTGCCATCTTGAAAACCGCCATATTGCATCAAAGGCAATTTTTTCCAATAGGAAGGGGGTCATGTAGCGTATTAAAGAAGACCAGAATTTTCTCAGAAATAGATTACCACCATCAGATTTGCAATATCTCTGGTGGTTCAAAAGTTATCAATACAGAAAGTTACCAACTTCAAAGTTCTGTGTTCAGCACCAGGGACAACACACTGAACAAGTCAAATAGTTGTTCATCACAGGGAACGTTCCCGGTTGTTGTTGCAATTTTCTGTGTTGAATCTGTTCTTATACTACTGTTTATACACTTTGATTCTTTGCCAAATGTGCCACGTTATGGCAAATCCACCATGTCTGTAAATTAGCAGGGCGATGGCCAAGAAAATATGCTGTATAGAATGCCACACTTTAAATTATGGCAAATGTAAATTGAGTTCCCCAATGTGCTCACTCTCTCTCTCTCTCTTTTTCTTCTATTTCCCTCCTTTCTATTGCCAGGACCAAATAAACATTAGCGTTGCCAGGCAAGTGGAAAACAGTGGGATGTGGATAGAACATCCATGGTAGGGGCTATAGAAGTCCATGGCATATCATACTCAGTCAATGACATAATGACATATCTATCTATCTATCTAGAGTTCAGAAGGTGTGAGCTGCACCGCATACAAATGTTAAGATGGTGTGCCAGCGGCTGAGGGATTTGATCCACAAAAACAAAAAAAATAGAAAACAAAAAATTCCACGGCACTCCCAAGAAGAAATTTCAAACGATGTGTTCTTTAATCACCAAAAAACTGCGACGTTTCAGTCCTCTTACTGGGATCACTGCTTGAGAAATGTCCCAGTAAGAGGACTGAAACGTCGCGTTTTTTTGGTGATTAAAGAACACATCGTTTGCAATTACTTCTTGGGAGTGCCGTGGAATTTTTTGTTATCTATCTATCTATCCATGTCATAGCATATTGTAAATTCCAATGGTGTATGCCCCATGATTTTTCTCATGGATTCTTTGTCTCAGTATGACATTGGACACACTTGAAGTTACAGTATGATTCCATAAATTATTAAGGTAATCATAATACAACACCTATACAAGTGCATGGGCAACTACTGTACCTACGTACTGTGCCACTAATACCCAAGACGATTTAATTTTTTCTATTGGTTTCCACATGAATCGGAGAGAAAGAAATTGTGGAGTGAATGCTGTATTACAGAGCTGTTCTGCACTGGAAACATTACTTCTAGGGAAGAATAAAACTGACATATGGCTCCATTTTGAGCATCAGAAGTGGCCACACAAAGTGCCTACATCTCCATAGTAAAGAGCTGCTTGGACTCCATGTGCTGCTGTACATATCCCTGCACATGGGCAAATGTACCTATTGTTCTACCAGAGTCTGGAATAAGACTATGCATGTGAGAAAATAGGAATCTAATCAATGGATACTAAACAGAACTCAACCCTCTGCTAAAACTCTATCTGACCCTAAGAGCTCGCAATCATCAACAAATGTCTTCAGCATTTATCAGAACCTAAGCTGCAATTATCTGTATAATAGGTTTGCTATAAATGAGGCATGCTTTTCTTTGGTAGTTTCCCTCACATTAAGTCTGCCCACATGCTGATTTACATGGTGTATACACAATGATGGTACTTATGTATATTTGAATAATACGGAAGAATGCAGGCAGCGCAGCGAGAGAAAATACAAGATTAGCTAATTGTAATATTAAACATATGTGTGGTTGCCCACATTTATATATTTAGCTTGCAAGTCACAATTGAAGAAACACTTTCCACATGTCGAGGGCTGTGAGTACAAATCCCTAAATGCCGGGAAAACATTCACGACAAAGTATTGTCCTGACTTTGCTTCTATTTACTAGTGATTTACAGATAACCTGTTCACCACGTATTATGTGTCTTGTATTTCTACAGTTCTTTTTTAGTTTCCTAATTAAAGGCTTGTCATTAGAGTTGAGCGAATCCTAAAAGATTCGGGGATTCGGAATTCGGCCCGAATCCCACCGCGGGATTCGCGGGTTCGGGCCGAATCACGAATCCCATTAAAATCTATGGGAGACCCGAATATTTTTGCAGGGGCCAAAGGTTCTGCACAGTCAAGTTTGCCCCAACATGTGAAAACCTCAGAAAAAGATGGAAACACCTTGGAAATGGATAGGAAACACCAGGGGCAGCATGTAGGGATGCCTCTGAGGCTCCCTAATTGCACCATTTTTTCTAAATCTGGCCAATAGTCTGGTGATGACCCCAAGGCAATTTTCAGGGACACGGTAATGGTGAGCCACTTAAAAATGCTTCCTGACAACCTGGCGATGAACCCCTGATTGTCTGTCTTTCAATAAGATTGCAGTGTGAAGCATGGTGGTGAGCCTCAGTAATAAGATGGCAGTGTAAAGCATGGCGGTGAGCCTCAGTATGACTTTTTAGATGGAGATTGCATGTGGTCACGTACTCCCTGGAACCCCACAGTCACCCCTTCTCTGATGTGCTACCCCAGAACATTCTCTGCCCCAATTCGCAATACCTTTTGCAGTCTCAGTGTGCTGACAGTGGGGATTTACCAGTGTTATCTGAGGAGGTGGTGGACAATGGCGAGACACAGGTGTCGGGGGGGGGGGGGGGGGTGAGCCACTTAAAAATGCTGCCTGACAACCTGGCGGTGAACCCCTGATTGTCTGTCTTTCAATAAGATTGCAGTGTAAAGCATGGTGGTGAGCCTCAGTAATAAGATGGCAGTGTAAAGCATGGCGGTGAGCCTCAGTGTGACTTTTTAGATGGAGATTGCATGTGGTCACGTACTCACTGGAACCCCACAGTCACCCCTTCTCTGATGTGCTACCCCAGAACATTCTCTGCCCCAATTCGCAAGACCTTTTGCAGTCTCAGTGTGCTGACAGTGGGGATTTACCAGTGTTGTCTGAGGAGGTGGTGGACAATGGCGAGACACAGGTGTCGGGGGGGGAGGTGAGCCATTTAAAAATGCTGCCTGACAACCTGGCGGTGAACCCCTGATTGTCTGTCTTTCAATAAGATTGCAGTGTAAAGCATGGTGGTGAGCCTCAGTAATAAGATGGCAGTGTAAAGCATGGCGGTGAGCCTCAGTATGACTTTTTAGATGGAGATTGCATGTGGTCACGTACTCCCTGGAACCCCACAGTCACCCCTTCTCTGATGTGCTACCCCAGAACATTCTCTGCCCCAATTCGCAAGACCTTTTGCAGTCTCAGTGTGCTGACAGTGGGGATTTACCAGTGTTGTCTGAGGAGGTGGTGGACAATGGCGAGACACAGGTGTCGGGGGGGGGGTGAGCCACTTAAAAATGCTGCCTGACAACCTGGCGGTGAACCCCTGATTGTCTGTCTTTCAATAAGATTGCAGTGTAAAGCATGGTGGTGAGCCTCAGTAATAAGATGGCAGTGTAAAGCATGGCGGTGAGCCTCAGTATGACTTTTTAGATGGAGATTGCATGTGGTCACGTACTCCCTGGAACCCCACAGTCACCCCTTCTCTGATGTGCTACCCCAGAACATTCTCTGCCCCAATTCGCAAGACCTTTTGCAGTCTCAGTGTGCTGACAGTGGGGATTTACCAGTGTTGTCTGAGGAGGTGGTGGACAATGGCGAGACACAGGTGTCGGGGGGTGAGGTAGTTGTATGGGAAGCAAGTTACAGTGGGGACTCCTTGGGGGGACTTTCTCATGATGGGACAGATTCAACTTGGGTGGATCAGGCACAGGAACAGATCAATTTTAAGTGTGAGGCAACATCAGCACCACAACCGCTTGGGAGAGGCAGTGGGCATTGTGTTTAGAAAGGCTAATGGGCTTCCGTCAGCACTGTGTGTATAGAACCCCATGGCCTTTCATAAAAAATTTGGTTACAAAGCCGCATGACTCCTGAAAAATTGTTATTAGAAAGACGGATGACTTTCCTGAAAAATTGTTATTAGAAAGACGGATGACTTTCCTGAAAAATTGTTATTAGAAAGACGGATGACTTTCCTTAAAAATTGTTATTGGAAAGACGGATGACTTTCCTGAAAAATTGTTAGTAGAAAGCGCGATGACTTTCCTGAAAAATTGTTGCATATGTAACTCAGATGAAGAGAAGGAGGAAAGCAAGCAATTTAGGAGGTAGCCTGAGGTGGGGATGAGAACTGGGGGGATATCCATGACCTGTTCATCTTGATGAACGTGAGGATGTCGGCGTTGTCGGTGGACAGGCGCGTCCGTTTGTCCATAATGATACCCCCGGCGGCACTAAAAACCCTTTCAGACAGTACACTTGCAGCAGGGCAGGCAAGCACCTCAAGAGCGTACTGCACAAGTTCTGACCACCTGTCCAGCTTGGCCAGCCAGTAATTATATGGCGTGGAGTTATCGGTCAGGACATTGGTCTAATCCGCGACATACTCCCTCACCTTCTTGCGGTACTGTTCCGCCCTGCTCTGCCTGCCCTGTGGCTGTGTCGTACTCTCCTGTTGGGGTTTAAGAAACTTGGCAAAAGCATGGAATAGTGTACCCCTGCCCTTGGCGCCTACACTGACTTTCCCCCTCCTCTCCTCTCCAACTTTGGCCACTGCAGTCCGCCCCCTGTTGCTCGACTGGTCTGGAAAGGCCTGTAGCAGTTTCTGAACCAGGGCCTTGTGGTAGAAAGTGACTCGGGTGCTCCTTTCCTCCACGGGTATTAGTTGGGCAAAGTTGTCCTTGTAGCGTGGGTCAAGGAGGGTGTACACCCAATAGTCATTGGTGGACAGTATCCTCTTGACCCGGGGATCACCACAAAGACAAGCATAAATTGTGCCATGTGCCCTACTGTGCCAACACGCAAGCCTTCAGCCTCCTCACTTAGCGGACTCTCCATCTCCTCCTCCTCCACTTCCTCTGACCCCAATTCATCCTACTCAGCCCATACCCGCTCAACAAGTAGCATGGAATCACCCCCTGATGCATGGTGCCCAAGAGTTTCTTCCTCCTCCTCAGCCACCTCCTCCTCCTCAGTTCCGCGCTGCGAAACTGACAACAGGGTGCTCTCAATGTCACTGTCTTCCCCCACCTCCTGTGACACTGCTGAATCCTCAGATCTTAGGTTCCGCAAGGAGTTCTGGATGAGGCACAACAGAGGGATGGTGACACTGATGATGTGTGCATCACCACTAACCATCTCTGTTGCCTCCTCAAAGGGACCTAAGACCTGGCAGATGCCAGCCATCCACGTCCACTCCTCAGCATAGACATGAGGAAGCTGACTGGCCTGACTACCACCTCGGGGGATCAGCTGGCAGTCTACAACTGCCCTGCGTTGTTGGTACACCCTGGCTAGCATGTGTAACGTCGAATTCCAACGCGTGGGAACGTCACACAGCAACCGGTGAACAGGGAGTTGTAGCCGCCCTTGCACAGTCCTGAGGGTCGCGGCATCGGTGGTGGACTTGCGAAAATGGGCGCATATGCGCCGCACCTTGGTGAGCAACTCACTCAACTGGGGGTAGGTCTTGAGGAAACGCTGGACCACCAAGTTGAGCACATGGGCCATGCAGGGCACGTGAGTCAGCCCACCAAGATGCAGAGCCGCCACCAGGTTACGCCCATTATCGCAGACCACCATTCCTGGCTGAAGGTTCAGCGGCGCCAACCACGCATTGGTCTGCCCCCTGATGCCCTGTAAGAGCTCTTCAGCTGTGTGCCTCTTATCCCCCAGGCTCAGCAGTTTCAGGACTGCCTGCTGCCGCTTTCCTACCACAGTGCTGAAACTGCTGGCCATCGAGGAAGCGAGACTTGACGATTGGGGCATCACTGCCACTTTGGAGGAGGTGGTGGAGGAGGAGGTGGAGGCATGATGTGCCGGAGACACACAGACGGAACTATGTCCCGCAATTCGTGGTGTGGGTAGCACATGTGCAGCCCCACGATCGGTCTCTGCCCCAGCCTCCACCAGATTGACCCAATGTGCCGTGAGGGAGATGTAATGTCCCTGGCCACCGGTACTCGTCCACGTATCTGTGGTCATGTGGACTTTACCACAAACCGCGTTTTTGAGAGCGTGGGCGATGTTCTCAGACACATGCCGGTGCAGGGCGGGGACGGCACATCGGGCAAAATAGCGTCGGCTGGGGACAGAGTAACGGGGGGCTGCCACCTCCATAAGGTTGCGGAAGGATTCTGTATCCACAATCCTGTATGGCAACATTTCCAAACTAATCAGCTTGGCGATTTGCACATTTAGAGCTTGCGCATGGGGGTGGGTGGCTGCGTACTTGCGCTTGCGTTCAAATGTCTGCAGTAGAGACAGTTGAACGCCGCACTGGGACACATGAGTGCAGGAGAGGGAGGGAGATGGATCTGAAGGGGTCATTTCGGGGCTGGAGGCTGCAACGTCCTGGCTTGGATGAGACACAGTTGCTGGACTAACTGTGTCAACGTCACCACCAGCTGACAGAAGTGCAAACCATTTGGTGGGGTGTTTTCGCTCCAAATGTTTGCGCAGGCTACTAGTGGTCAGGTTGTTGCGTTTTGAACCCCTGCTCATTGACGTGTGGCACAGCTTGCACACCGCCAAATGAGGATTGGCCTCATCATCCTTAAAGGGGTTGTCTCATCTTGCCTAATGGGGGCATATCGCTAGGATATGCCCCCATTGTCTTATAGGTGCGGGTCCCACCGCTGGGACCCGCACCTATATCGAGAACGGGGCCCCGAAAGCGAACGGGGGCGCACTGCGCATGCGCAGCCGCCTCCATTCATTTTCAATGTGGCCGGCGAAGATAGCCGAGCGCTGGCTCGGCTATTTCCGTCGGCTCCATAGAAATGAATAGGAGCGGTGGCCGCGCAAGCGCGGTGCGCTCCCATTCATTTCTATGGGGAGCCGGCTTGGTGGTGGCCGGACCGGAGTCCTCCAGCCACCACCTTGCGGGGCCCCGTTCTCGATATAGGTGCGGGTCCCAACGGTGGGACCCGCACCTATAAGACAATGGGGGCATATCCTAGCGATATGCCCCCATTAGTCAAGATGAGACAACCCCTTTAAAGTACTCCCAAACTAAGGAGTGGCGCATAGTACGGGCTGGAGCGTGACCTGTAGGAGCACTTGGTAAAGTAGTGACTCGGCCCCGGCTTCTCCCTCGTCGCTGCCCTCTGGCTCTCTCAACAGCTTGTGGAGCTGATGTCGCCTCACAGTCTGAACCACTGCCTCCAGTTGCCTCATCCACCCAAGTAGGATCTGTCCCCTCATCATCCCCCAGGTCTTCCTCAGACTCCACAGTGACGTCCCTGACAACTACCTCCGACAACAGTGTCTCGTCGTCATCTTCCACCACCTCCTCAGACGCCACTGCTAACTCCCCACTCTCATAACCCGGAGACAGCAAAAGGTCCTGAGAATCAGGGCATAGCAGCTCATCCGCTGGCACATCAGGGAAGTGGTGGCTGAAGAGTTCCGTGGATAAATCTTGTCCGTGGGACATACCCCTAGAGGGTTCTGGCTGGGGAGAAGGAGGGTGAGTTGTAGGACAGACACCCTGGGTCAGAGAAGTCGACTGGCTGGATGAGGGGGCAGACGAAACGTGGCTGGACGTGCTCTCTGAAATCCACTGAACCACCTCCTGTTGTTGTTTGGGGTCTGTCAGAGTTGTAGGATGCTTCCCTACCAACTTCTGGAGTCGACCATGCACCCTGACCTTACGTGTTTCCACTGTACCCACAGCAGCCGGGACTGAGTCACCACGCACACCACGGTCATCACCGCTGACCACAGCACCACCACGATTCCCACCTCTCCCTCCACGACCACCTCTTCCACCTCTCCCAGCTCTTCCCCCTCTCCCCCTGACTCTGGGGTTCTCCATGTGCACAGTAGCAGTATTATATTATTATAATTGTCAAGGATCAATACGGTATCTATACGCTGTTAGGTATATGGCACCCTGATGAGATGTACCGTCTATGAAAGCTCACTCAGAATAAACGCACTATATAGAAAGATATTTTGCTGCAATTCTTTTCAGACCTATTCCAAAAAAAAAATTATGCGCACTTTGCGCAACTTAAACGCAAAACCACAGAGCAATACGGTATCTATACGCTGTTCGGTATATGGCACCCTGATGAGATGTATTCCATATTCACAGCACCGTCTATGACAGCTGAGCTCACTCAGATTAAATGCACTATATAGTTAAATATGCTGGTGCAATTCTTTTCAGACTTATCCCAAAAAAAAATATGCGCACTTTGCACAACTTAAACGCAAAACCACAGAGCAATACGGTATCTATATGCTGTTAGGTATATGGCACCCTGATTAGATGTACCGTCTATGACAGCTGAGCTCACTCAGAATAAACGCACTATATAGAAAGATATTTTGCTGTAATTCTTTTCAGACCTATCCTATCATGCACAGGAATATATCTGTTTAAGATATGTATAGTTTGTACCTGTGTACCAGCTCTGCACACAAAAGCTGACAGCATACACTGTAGTTTCCTTCAGAGAATCAATTGCTTTTTAACAGACTGTTGTGGCTTTCTTTTCCTACACAGAATACAGGCTGATAGTATATACTGTTTTTCAGAGTAAAGATAGTCTTTAAAAAGACTTTTCTTGCTTCCTAACTCCTAAGTTCTAACTGCCTGCTGCACACACTACACGAGCTAACTCTCCTATGTCTTGTCTGGTCCCCTTCCCAATGCAGAATGAGGCTGAGGCTGCAGATCCTAGACTCCCTACCATAGGTCTATTTCGGTCACATGTCACTGCCAGCCAATCAGTGCTGGGGAGACATAGGGGCTGTTACATCACAGCAGGCGTTCCCACAGGCTTACCTTTGCTGCTGATTGGCTGAAAAAACCGGGCATTTCACGCGGGCAGTGACTCACGGATAGTCACGAGTCCGCGCTGCCTTGTGATGCCGAGCCGAAGCGGGCAATATTCGAGCGAATCCCGAATCTTGCCACTTCGGCTCGCTCATCACTACTTGTCATACAATAACTTGAAGGGATTAAACCGCTTCTTGTTCTTTACTTAAAGGGGTTGTCTCGCCTCCATAATGCACTTTATATTAATTCATTGTGCCCCATTAAACATATCTTCAATATACTTCTGTTCTCAAAACTGGATGTAACTCCTTATATTCTCATATTTATACCCCCTAATTTGATGCTCGTTTCTAGGGGTTACGGCCACCGCTATAATGTTAGTAGCGGTGGCCGCGCAAGCGCTCTTACCACTGAGTCTTTTGCTTCTCTTCAGCTACCGAGGTGGCCGGGTTTTACATGAGCAAGCACGCACAGACACTGGTGCACGCTCATTCACTCCCGGCCCCAGCCACCTCGCAAAGATGATTATCACAGTTACAGGGCATTCCCTACAGCCCCATAACTGTGATAAATCAAGCGCTTACTATAGGGCTATGGCAGCTGTCTCCAAGCACCCTTACCTGGAGACAGTGCAGGGAGGCAGTGACAGGGAAAATAGTTTACAGACATTACTGGGCAGAGTGATGTGTATGTTGATGACAGGAGGGGAATCTTTACACTGCATACAGAACAGATCGTGACAAGCAACTTACCATTGGATGCCACGATCTGCTCTGCTCTGCTGCTCTCACAGAGACTGATACAGAATCTCCTTCTAACAGCCTTGGGAGCCAGCACGCACAGACAAGGGGCGGGGTTACCTCCTCCCAACCAGGCCTGCTTTGTTTTGCTTCTCAGAGTTCAGCTCCACCCCCAGCAAGCAGGGAAGAGAGGCCCTTAGAGCAGCGAGGCAGCCAGCAACTAGAAAGGTGAGACAACCCCTTTAAAGGGGTTGTCCATTCTATTGTAAATAATAGAGTTGTGCAAGAATGGTCGTGTTTTTCGCAAACTCCAGCCCCCCCACATGGATGGATCTGTAAAGAGATGCTTACTTACCTGTTTCCCGACGATGGCTCTCCACTTTTACTCCTCCCGGCCTATGAAGGTACGCTGTGCTCCCTCACTGAAAACATTTGGTTTGACGCCACCTGCTGCCAATCTCTGTCCGTAAAGGTGACCATGGCCGGACTGGCCATAGACCCCACAGGGAAATTTCCCATTGGGCCAATGCCCAGAGGGCCAGCCAAGCCCTACACTTGGCCGCCAGCCAAGTGCATACAGATCTGATTCTTTTAGCCTATCTGGTTCTGCAGTATTTTGTGCTCCATTGCGGCATTTGGTTCTGCTAGGACAGTATTTTGTTCTGCACTGTGGTATTGCTGGCCCTGATTTCTGTTATTTTGGACCTGCCTACAAGATGGGACCACTTTTATTTCTTTTTCCAAGGCCACCTTAAGTTCCCAGTCCGTCTCTGGAGGTGACTGGATATGTTATGATGTCACATGACGTAAGGGGATCCAGTCACCACCAGATGTTTTCTGCTTGTTAGCACAGTGGATCATCGCAGGTTGGGAGGAGAAGGAATGGGAAGCTAATGCCAGGAAGCAGGTAAAAAAGCATCCCATTACAGTTCTGGCTAAGTGTGTGTGTGGGGCCTAGGAATTCTTCCACAACCCCTTTAATCATTGCAAGAAACACAGGAGGCCATTTATTAAGACCGGTGTTTTAGATGCCGGTCTTAATATCCCCTATAGATGGCAGTGGACCCGCCGGAGTAATGAAGAGGCGCAGGCAGATCCATCACCGCTTCTAAATGTAAGACAGCTTCCTTGCTGTCTTACATTCAGACCATTTCCCGCTTCCTCACCCACACAACTCCCACTTTTTTAGACCAGGCGTGAGCGGGGAAAAGTTATAGATTGCAGTGCAAAGGACCTTAGCTCCACAATCTGAGCCAGAAATACACATAATATAGGCATATTTCTAGTTAGTAATTGACCCCTATAGTTTTTAATTCACTTTTTCCCCATTTTCAAGATATGTACTTACTGACAATGATTACAGCCATTCTTGTTTACATTAAAGGGGCTGTCCCATTTCAAAATGGGAGCCCAGGACAATCAGTTGTTTGTCCCGATCTCAGCACCCCTTGCAAACAGCTGTTTTTTTTTTTTTTGTACCAGAGATAGTTACATCCAGTTAGGCAGTTCTGCTAAACTGGCACTGCACAGTAGATGTAGTATTACATGGTGCCATTCCTATGAATTGCTATCTTTATAATACAAGAATGGCTGAAGTCCATGAAAACGGACAGAACCGTAAAATAAACAGGACCATAAAATAGAGATCTACAGCTGAAGGCATCTTTGTTGGTCTGATTTTAATATGAGAAAAATGATGTTTTAATATGTGCTAATGAGCCTCTAGGAGCAACAGGGGCGTTGCCGTTACGCCAAGAGGCTCAGCTCTCCGCTGCAACTGCTGTGCAACCGCTGCAGCATTTCCACTTTGATTGACAAGACCAGACGTGATGTTTTCACTGTCAATCAAAATGAGACCACCACAGATGCCTTCAGCTGCCAAGCGCATATGGAACAGGTCAGACAGTTTCTGCTGACACATGCCCCTTTAATAAGTTTTATTATTATTTTTAGCATCCGACTTCATCAAACACCTCCCTCTTTCTTAGATTTACTACATCCTGTTTCTTTGTCTGTACATGGTTGCACTGTAAATGTTTGTAATGCTCAAAGGAAAATATAGTCATGTATCTGAAGACCAGCTTAAATATCCTCATTGTACGGTATGGGCATCTGAAGACAGATGAAACCTTTTCAGACATATGGGAAGGGATTGCTACTAGTGTTGAGCGAACATGTTTGGCCGAATATAGTATTCGGCCGAACATGACGGTGCTCGTGACCACGTGGTGTTCGGCCGAACACTGCGTGTGCCCGAGCGCCATGCTCGAGTCCCCTCCTTGCACGCTAATTAGCCAATTAGAGTGCGGGGAGGTACTGGCATTCACTGTAATGCCAGTAGCCATCTTTGCTACTGGCATTACACTGATTGGATGGGAACACGTCATTGAGTGCTATAAAGCACCCGGTGACATGTAAACGGCTCATACCGAGTCAGGGAGAGCTGCTGCAAGGAGGGACATATAGTGTAGGGAGAGAAGAACGCTAGGCAGGGATAGAATTTCTTTTGAAAAGACCCAAAAGCCCTTTTAAGGGCTATTATATGTTGCTGCAATATATATATATATATATATATATATATATATATATATTTTTTTTTTTTAAGGGGTTAAAAATTGCGCAAGGTGGCCTGACATTAACGCCACCTGCGCAGCTGGTGCATGGCGTATTACTCTCTGTATACTATATATCTGACATCCTTTGCTATTTTTTCTGCTGTTAATTACGTCCACAGTACCTCTTTTGCATCTGCTGTAAAACATTTGTGCAAGGAGGCACATATAGTATAGGGATAGGATTTGGCTAGGCAGGGCTAGCTGTTCTGTTCAACAGACAAAAAAGTCCATTGTTATATCTGGCTGCAATATATTATTTTTGTGGTGGGTTAAAAATTGTGCAAGGTTGACTGACCTTAACACCACCTTTTCAGCAACTGCTGTCTAACATTTGTGTATCCCAAATAACAGAAATCCAGTGTATTTTTTTCTGCGGCTATTGAATGCGACATTACTAATGTCGCCGTGATTAGCGGCAGAAAGAAACGCAATAAATGTCAGGTACATAGGAAAAACATACATTGTCCTGCACATGTAATGTCACCATGATTAGCAGCAGAAAGAAACGCAATAAATGTCAGGTATATAGGAGAAACATACATAGTCTTGCACACGCTGCGCAGCTGGTGTTAAGATTAGGCAAACTTGCGCAAATGTTCACCATCAAGAATAACAATATTGCAGCCAGATATAACAAAAGTCCTTAAAAGGACTTTTGGTTCTTTTCAACAGAACAACTAGCCCTGCCTAGCCAAATCCTATCCCTACACTATCTGTGCCTGATTACGCAAACGTTATACATTATATGAATAACGGCAGAAAAAAATACACTGGATGTCAGGTATTTAGGATACAGAAAGGTTATACTGCACATGCAGCACAGGTATGTGACTGCTGCATAACGTTTGCTCATTCGGTGAAAATTTTCTGCTCATACACTAAAAATAATCTGCGCAACTGTACTTTTGACAAACTTACATATATACCATTTAGTATGCACAAGGCGAGCAGTAAGGGACGGGGAAGTGGGTGTGCTGCTGATGGTGCATGGTGGGCACGGTGAAACAGTGTCTGCTGGCAGAGCACAAGAAACAAAGTCATCCAAAACTCCTAGCTTCATGTCTCAGTTTGGAGGACAGCGCAAGACAGGTTCTTGTCAGGTCAACATGTCAGGAGGAGGACCAGAGTGAGGTTAATTTTCTAGGTTAAAAAATTAGGGGTGAGGGCCTGCTGGTGAACCTCTTAAATATTTAAAGGCGAGGGCAACCTAATAAGCAGTTTGATATGATGGAGGAAGAGGACGAGAAGAGGAAGGTGTTCATGGAAATACAGTGTATTCAATACACCTTAAAATCCACATTTAAAGTTCCTTTATGTTTAGCCGCTTTCCTCTGGTGGGGTAGCGAAATCAGGGGGAATCCAGGCCTTGTTCATTTTCAGTTGACAGGCGGATGCGCTTAGCAGTTATTATGCCCCCAGCAGCACTAAATAACTGCTCTGACAAAATGCTGGCGGCAGGGCAGGCAGGCACCTCCAAGGCTTAGAGCGCCAGTTCATGCCACGTGTCCAGCTTAGACACCCAATAACTATAAGGCACAGACGGATCGCTGAGGATGTTGACATTGTCAGCTAGGTACTCCTTTACCATTTTACAAAACTTTTCCCTCCTAGTTGTGACACTAGGCCGCTTATCAGAACCTTTTCCACATGCAGCGCTGTCCACCTTTATTGTGAGGAGGTAGAGTTCCAGCGCATGCTCAGGTCACACAGCAGTCAGTGAGCTGGCAAGTGTAAGCACTGCTGCAGCATTGCCAGACCAGCGGAAGCTGTAGTTGACTTTCAGAAATGGGCACCTTCACCAGCAGCTCAGGCAAATTGGTGTAGGTTTTGAGAAACCGCTGAACCACTAAGTTGAAGCAGTTGTTTGGCCTGAGGGAGACTCCTGTTCATCCTTCCTGTTGGAGGAACAGGTAGACTCATTCCTGTCATTAGTTCCAGGGTCCTATAGGGTCAGTTTGGTTTAGGTTCCTGTGTATGAACTCGCCTACCTTTGAGGCCTGTTCATACTGGTAGTCAGAGAGGATTAGAGTCAGGGTTTCCTATAGGAGGCGTCCATCTTCCTTCCTTAGTTAACAGGCCTAATCTTCTTTCCCCCTACACTCTGTGTGGTTTTCCCCCCACACCTCAGCGTGACAGTATGTGTGTGAGCTTGCCGAGCTCCAAAGCCGCCACCAAGTTGCGGCCATTATCAGATACAACCACGCCTGGTTGTAGGTTGAGTGGCGAGAGCCACAGCTCAGCCTGGTCCCTTATACCCTGCCACAGCACTGTGGAGGTGTGTTGTTTGTCACCTAAGCAAATGAGTTTCAGTACAGCCTGTTGCTGCTTCCTGAGGGAGCTGTGCTAAACTGCTTCCAGCTACTGACTGATGGCTGACTGGTGCTGCAAGATGAGAATTCCTAAATGGAAGTGGTGGAGGAGAAGGAGGGGTTGCAGCCGCTAATGTAGGTGGTGGCAGAAATCCGGATGGAAGTAGGGCCCGCAATCCTTTGTGTCGGTAGCGCCTGTGCCATCCCAGGGTACAACTCGCTCCTAGCCTCCACAGCGTTCACCCAGTGTGCCGTCACGGAAATGTAGCGTCCCTGGCCAGAAGCGCTTGTCCATGTGTCAGTCGTTAAGTGGACCTTCCCAGTAACTGCGTTGGTCAGGACACGGGTTATGTTTCGGGACACATGCTGGTGTAAGGCGGTGAGGGCACAGCGGCAAAAATAGTGGCGGTTAGGTACTGTGTAACGAGGGACAGCTGCCGCCATCAGACTGCGAAAAGCCTCAGTGTCCACAAGCAGCATTTTCAGCGCCAGCAATTTGTAAAGGTATGCATTTAGTGCTATGGCCTGTGGGTGGGTGGCTTGGTATTTGCGCTTTCGTTCAAAAGCCTGGGGTATGGACATCTGTACGCTGCGCTGGGACACAGAAGTGAATGTGCTCGCTGATAGTGCTTGCGAGGGTCCAGGTGCAGGGGGGGAGGCATCTGGGCCTGCGTCTTGGCTAGCACGTAACACAGGGAAGAGGAGGCAGTGGTGTGAACCGCAGACACCGATTGTGGATCCAGACCTATTAGGGTGCTTTGCTGCCATGAAGATCATACTGGTGGTGGTCAGGTTGCTAGTGTTCATGCCCCTGCTCATTTTGGTACGGCACAGGTTGCAAATGACAATTCTTTTATCATCCACACTTGTTGGTGTGGCCTGAATTCTCCCTTTTGCCACCCCACCTCCTCTTCCAGCCTGTTGCGGTGCTGCAGATCCCTCCCCCTCTGTACTGCTGTCCTCACTCAGCTTGCCTCCTTCCCATGTTGGGCCAGTGATTTCATAGTCCACCACCTCCTCTTCCACTTCTTCACTCTGGTCCTCCTGCTGACAAGTTGACCTTCAGTGCTGCTGACGCTCAAAAACATTTGGGGTGAGGGTCTGCTGCTGATCTGACCGTCTAAAACATTAGGGGTGAGTGCCTGCCGCTGAGCTGACCATGTAAAACATTTGGGGCGAGTGCCTGCTGCTGATCTGACTGTGTAAAACATTAGGGGTGAGGGCCTGCTGCTACTTGCGCTTTATATACAAGTAAATATATGTTTCCTAACAATATTTCCTCTAAAATCGATATCTTCTGTTTTTGGGGGTATTATTGTCATTCCGTAAAAGTGGTGTAATAGTTGGACATCATCGTTAATAGCAGCGACTTCGGTGTCCAAGATGCATCCAGACATCCTCCCTATGCTATTCCCTAACCATTTCAGTGGTGTTTCCATCATTTTCTCACGTTTCGCTATGAACCAGACACCCTCCCCTCTGTAGAGCAGGGGGTGCCTGGTCTTCTCCCATAGACTTCCATTATACTCGGGTGATCGACCGAGCACTCGAGCACCACCTAGTGTTCGGCCAGAGCACCCGAGCATTGCGGTGCTCGATCATCACTAATTGCAACTAATGTCACTATGATAGAAACAGTAACATTAGACATTGATATAGAAGAAATTTGTGCTGCTGAGGTCCATTGAACCAAAGATACTCAAATATACATCTTAAGGCTGCGTACTGGTAACAGATTTTCTGTACTTTCTGTGGAGGACCTCCTATTACAGACAAAACAAGTACAGTGCCCCCTGCAGAGGTACATAAGAAAACACTATTATCATTCTGCCTCTGAAAACCCAGTGTGGGATCACTTCCTTATGAAATAATTATGCAGAGGGAGGAACTGATTTGCATACCTTGGCTTGGTCTTTTGTCTTATGACTTGGGTTAGAATGATAAAGGACAAAGAGAGAAAGAATTGAGAGACAGACAGTCAGATAGATCGATAGATAGATAGATAGATAGATAGATAGATAGATAGATATGAGATAGATAGATAGATAGTTAGATAGACAGTTGGATAGAGAATGTAATAGATAGATGATAGATGCCTGTGTTGCTGGAGTGGGGAGAGAAGGGTGGGCCCCCACTCCACACGGACAGTCCGGGATTTGGGCTGTCAGGTAATCAGTAGAGATGAGCGAATCCTAAAAGATTCGGGGATTCGGTAATCGGCCCGAATCCCACCGCGGGATTCGTGGATTCGGGCCGAATCATGAATCCCATTAAAGTCTATGGGAGACCCAAATCTTTTTGCAGGGGCCAAAGGTTCTGCACAGTCAAGTTTGCCCCAACATGTGAAAACCTCAGAAAATGATGGAAACACCTTGGAAATGCATAGGAAACACCAGGGGCAGCATGTAGGGATGCCTCTGAGGCTCCCTAAGGGCTCATTCAGACGTCCGTTTGGTGTTGTCCTTGTTTTGCGGATCCACAATATCCCGGTATGGGATATTGCAGGTTCCTCTCATTCATGTGGAAGGCACAAAACTGCAATATTCTTCAGCTATTTAATGGGTCGCATGTCGGAAGGTGTAAACAATGAAGAGTCTGCCAAACTGGGAATAAGCCATCATTATCCTAAACTAGGAATAACCTTAGTGAGAGCTGAGCACTATGCTATACTTATATCAATCATTTCTTACATACTTTACATTAGATCTATGGCAAAATAATTCTCAGCGTTCACCAATTCTTGATACAGTCATGCTCTATTTTCCTTATGTTCAATTTGGGATTGCCTGAACCATATTATTGTTGTGTAAAGTGTGCTCAAAAGTATGAGTTCATTAAGAAATGGTGAATGTCACGGTTGATTTACAGTTCATTCAGAAAGTCTTCGGATCCTTTCACATTTACAAGTGCATCTCAATAAATTAGAATATCATCAAAAAGTTCTTTTTTTCCAGTAATTCAATTCAAAAAGTAAAACATGTATAGTCATGTATGAGTCATTACAAATAGAGTGAACTTTTTCAAGTGTTTATTTCTGTTAATGTTGATGATGGTTTACAGCCAAGGAAAACCCAAAAGTCAGAAAATTAGAATAATTATATTAGACCAACTGGAAATTTTTTTTTAAACACAGAAATGTTGGCCAAATGAAAGGTCTGTCCAGTAAGTGCTTTCAATACTTGGTTGGGGGTCCTTTTGCATGAATGAATGCATCAATGCGACAATGAGTCCTGGAAGCGATTAGCCTGTGGCACTGCAGAGGTGTTATGGAAGCCCAGGTTGCTTTGAGAGCAGCCTTCCGCTCATCCGCATTGTTGGCTCTGGTGTCTCTCATAGATTCTCTATGGGGTTAAGGTCAGGCGAGTTTGCTGGCCAATCAAGCACAGTGATACTGTGGTTATTACACCAGGTATCGGTACTTGTGGCAGTGTGGAAAGGTGCCAAGTCCTGCTGGAAAATAAAAATTCCATCTCCAAAAAGCTTGTCAGCAGAGGGAAGCATGAAGTGCTCTAAAATTTCCTGGTAGACGGCTGCACTGACTTTGGTCTTGGTAAAACACAGTGGACCTACACCAGCAGATGACATGGCTCCCCAAACCATCACTGATTGTGGAAACTTCACACTAGACCTCAAGCAGCTTGGATGGAGGGCCTCTCCACTCTTCCCCCAGACTCTGGGACCTTGATTTACTTTAATCTGAGAACAACACCTTTGACCACTGAGAACAGTCCAGTTATTTTTCTCCTTGGCCCAGGCAAGACGCTTCTGGCGTTTTCTATTGGTCATGAGTGGCTTGACAAATGGAATGCGACACTTGTAGCCCATGTCCTGAATACGTCTGTGTGTGGTGGCTCTTGAAGCACTGACTCCAGCAGCAGTCCACTCCTTGTGAATCTCCCCCAAATTTAGGAAAGGCCTTTTCTTAACAATCCTATCAAGGCTGTGGTTCTACCTGTTGTTTGTGCACTTTTTTCTACCACCCTTTTCCTTTCACTCAACTTTCCATTAATATGCTTTGATACAGCACTCTGTGAACAGCCGGCTTCTTTAGCAATGACCTTTTGTGGTATTGGCACCCTCAACGAGGAAGGTAAGACAGCCTTCTGGACATCTGTCATGTCATCAGTCTTCCCCATGATTGTGTTGCCTACTGAACCAGACTAAGGGACATTTTTAAAGGCTTAGAAAGCCTTTGCAGGTGTTTTGGGTTAATTATTCTAAGTTTCTGAGATGATGACTTTTGGGTTTTCCTTGGCTGTACGCCATAATCATCAACATTAACAGAAATAAATACTTGAAAAAGTTCACTCTGTAATGACACTACGTAATACACGGGGTTCACTTTTTGAACTGAATTACTGAAAATAAAACATCTTTTTGATGATATTCTAATTTATTGAGAAGCACTTGTAGTTATGTTGCAGCCGTGTGCTAAAATAAAAAAGTAAAGTTTTCCTCATCATTCAATACTCCATAAAGAGAAAGCAGAATGTTCAAAATCTTTGCTAATTTATTGGAAAGGAAAAACTAAAATATTGCATTGACATAAGTATTCAGACCCTTTACTTAGTACTTAGCTGAAGCACTTTGGCAGTGATTACAGCCTCCAGTCTTCGTAGGTATGGTTCCACAAGGTTTGGACATCTGGATTTGGGAATTCTTGTTGTGAACCTTTGGCACAATCTCAGGTCAAGAGCACTGTGGGTCAGGTTTCCGTTATGAAAATCTTTGTACTTTGGTCACAGTTGAGAGTAAGCTGAATGAAGCAATCACCCTGGGCCACTGAAAAATCACCATGCTTTACTGTAGGTATAGTATTGGGCAGGTGATAAGCAGTGTCTGGTTTCCTCCAGACATGATGCTTGGAATTGAGGCCAAAAAGTTCAATTTTGGTTTCATCAGACCAGAGAATCTTGTTTCTTACTGTTTGAGATTCAATTATGTGCTGCTTTGCAAACTCCAGGTGGGTTTTCATGAGTCTTTTACTTAGAGGAGCTTCTTTCAAGGCCACTCTGCCATAAAGTCCAGATTGGTGAAGTTCTTCTATAATAGTTGATCTTCTAGAAGTTTTCCCCATCTGCACATGGAGCTTAGCCAGAATGGCCATTGGTTTCTTGGTCTCCTCTTTTATTAAGGCCCTTCTCCCAAATTTCCTACTTTGTTGGGGTGTCCAGCTCTTGGTTAACCCAAACTTCTTCCATTTAAGAATTATGGAAGCCACTGAGCTCCAGGGAATTTTCAGTGCAGCAGACTTTGTTTGCATTCTTCTCCATATCTGTGCCTCCACACATTCCTTTCCGAGCTCTACATGCAGTTCTTTCCTCCTCATGGCTTGGTTCTTGCTCTGATATGTATTGTTAGCTGTGAGATCACTTATGTCCATGTGAAATTTTAGTTTCTCCTTTTTGATAAATGTACAACAATTTTGAACATAGTGTTTTCACTTTGTCATTATGGGGTACTGAATGCAGACTGATGGGAGAAAACTTGATTTTGTTTTATTTTAGCACAAAGCCCCAACACAACAAAATGTGGAAAAAAGTTAAAGGGTCTAAAAACTTTCTGAATGCATTGTAGCTATTTATGTGTCTGTCCACAAGGGGGTGGCTTTGTTGGCTGCCATTACAGGATGTTTTCAAGAAGATTACCCCTGTCATGCCCAAATAGGTTAAACTTAATTTATAGAGAAGTTCGCTCATTTATTATTCAAAGCATAGCTCCTGCTTTGGAAGTGCAATATATGACCACCCATTCACTTAAATGGTCTCCATGTAATGCTACATCTATAATCTGCTCCTTAGCTAGATGGAGCTTCCCTGGAAATAAGCTCATTGCCTAGTGGTAAAGGTGCTTCTGTATTAAAAGAGCCAACCCCTTTACAGCTCCCACAGAACTGACCCAGCTTTCCCAACCCATCAAATGACACCATTGGGTGAAAAACCATAAAACACATAAGAATATGCAAAGAAAATGGGATTCTAGAGCAAATTTTGAAATGAGACCTCCTACATGTGCTGGTGCGTAGTATTATTTTTTTGACACAAGGGCCCTGTGTTACATATTTCTATTTATGATGGGCAAAGGCCATGTACTGTATCTTACTATACATTATTAGAAAGCAGCTATTTTCCTGAGAAAAATGGAAATATTGGAATGATGATAAATGCTAAGGAAAATTAAAATATACAGGTTTTTTTTTTAGTAAGAACATAATGAATTGAATTGAACATTTCAGAAGGCAAATTCAAAGAAAAATAAAATATCCTGTAAAACATATTGCTAAAAAGTATTATTATTATTATTATTAGATAATATTAATGTTATAGTATATAAAAGTGTATAATAGAATAATGTAGTTAAACATGAAAGTAAAATATCGAAACTTGTTACAAATTTCAATCATTCTAAGATTTTTAGACTGATACTTTTTAGTTCCATTTTCCAGTTGTTTTCTGTTCTGATTTATTTCTGGTGAAAAAAAAATATATATATATATATATATATTTACAGTACAGACCAAAAGTTTGGACACACCTTCTCATTCAAAGAGTTTTCTGTATTTTCATCATTATGAAAATTGTAGATTCACACTAAAGGCATCAAAACTATGAATTAACACATGTGGAATTATATACTAAACAAAAAAGTGTGAAACAACTGAAAATATGTCTTTTATTCTAGCGTCTTCAAAGTACCCACCTTTTGTTTTGATTACTGCTTTGCACACTCTTGGCATTCTCTTGATGAGCTTCAAGAGGTAGTCACCTGAAATGGTATTCCAACAGTCTTGAAGGAGTTCCCAGAGATGCTTAGCACTTGTTGGCCCTTTTGCCTTTACTCTGCGGTCCAGCTCACCCCAAACCATGTCGATTGGGTTCAGGTCTGGTGACTGTGGAGGCCAGGTCATCTGGCGTACCACCCTATCACTCTCCTTCTTGGTCAAATAGCCCTTACACAGCTTGGAGGTGTGTTTGGGGTAATTGTCCTGTTGATAAATAAATAATGGTCCAACTAAACGCAAACCAGATGGAATAGCATGCCGCTGCAAGATGCTGTGGTAGCCATGCTGGTTCAGTATGCCTTCAATTTTGAATAAATCCCCAACAGTGTAACCAGCAAAGCACCCCCACACATCACACCTCCTCCTCCATGCTTCACGGTGGGAACCAGGCATGTAGAGTCCATGCGTTCACCTTTTCTACATCGCACAAAGACATGGTGGTTGGAACTAAAGATCTCAAATTTGGACTCATCAGACCAAAGCACAAATTTCCACTGGTCTAATGTCCATTCCTTGTGTTCTTTAGCCCAAACAAGTCTCTTGTGCTTGTTGCCTGTCCTTAGCAGTGGTTTCCTAGCAGTTATCTTACCATGAAGGCCTGCTGCACACAGTCTCCTCTTAACAGTTGTTGTAGAGATGTGTCTGCTGCTAGAACTCTGTGTGGCATTGACCTGGTCTCTAATCTGAGCTGCTGTTAACCTGCGATTTCTGAGGCTGGTGACTCGGATGAACTTATCCTCCGCAGCAGAGGTAACTCTTGGTCTTCTTTTCCTGCGGCGGTCCTCATGTGAGCCAGTTTCTTTGTAGCGCTTGATGGTTTTTGCGACTGCACTTGGGGACACTTTCAAAGTTTTCCCAATTTTTTGGACTGACTGACCTTCATTTCTTAAAGTAATGATGGCCACTCGTTTTTCTTTACTTAGCTGTTTTTTTCTTGCCATAATACAAATTCTAACAGTCTTTTCAGTAGGACTATCAGCTGTGTATCCACCTGACTTCTGCCCAACACAACTCATGGTCCCAAGCCCATTTATAAGGCAAGAAATCCCACTTATTAAACCTGACAGGGCACACCTGTGAAGTTAAAACCATTTCAGGTGACTACCTCTTGAAGCTCATCAAGAGAATGCTCAGAGTGTGCAAAGCAGTAATCAAAGCAATAGGTGGCTACTTTGAAGAACCTAGAATATAAGACATATTTTCAGTTGTTTTACACTTTTTTGTTAAGTATATAATTCCACATGTGTTAATTCATAGTTTTGATGCCTTCAGTGTGAATCTACAATTTTCATAGTCATGAAAATACAGAAAACTCTTTGAATGAGAGGGTGTGTCCTAACTTTTGGTCTGTACTGTATATACATAATATATATATAGTATAGTTGCTGGCATTAGAAACATCATGTGCTTAAAAGGAACATTTCAGCAGCCAAATACCAACAATCCTTAAGACCCTAACTGAATTTTAGACCATATACCGGTGTGTATGTAATTATATATATATATATATATATATATATATATATATATATAATCTCTCTGTCTTTCTGGTGAATTAAAAAGTAAACACTCTCTTTATGGTAAACTTAAATACACATTGACCCTTAGCTGAAAATAAAATGATATTTACTTCCTTTTATTAAACAAGCACAGGAGCATCTTACCCTGTTATCTCCCCAAGAGTTACTATGGCAATACCTGAAAAAGGATTTCTGATAATTAATTGCTTGGCTCTCCATATAGTCATTGAATGCTTAGTCAAGGATATCCATTTAAGTCAAAATAGGAAGAAAATAAAAATATTAAATAAATGCAGTTTGAACAAAAGCCCTTTAAACTAATGTTCTTCTGTGAAACCATGAATTATACTGGTAGAATGCTTAAGTTAATTTCTATCCAATTTTGACGTAAGAGTTAGAGAGCTAAAAACACTATAATATCTGCTGAGGGCAGTTTGTGACATTATAGACATTAAAAATAGAGCCTTCCTAAGTACATTATTAGAGATGAGCGAGCAGTAAAATGCTCGGGTGCTCGTTATTCGAGTCAAACTTTTCCCGATGCTCGGGTGCTCGTTTCAAATAACAAACCCCATTGAAGTCAATGGGAGACTAGAGCATTTTTTGCAGGGGACCGGGGCTCTGCCTAGGGAAGGCAGGGTGAAAACCTGGAAACCTCAGAAAATGATGGAAACACCACGGAAATGGACAGGAAACAGCAGGGGCAGCATGTAGGGATGCCTCTGAGGCTTCTTAATTGCACCATTTTTTCTAAATCTGGCCAATAGTCTGGGGATGACCCCAAGGCAATTTTCAGGGACACGGTAATGGTGACCAACTTAAAAATGCTGCCTGACAACCTGGCGGTGAACCCCTGATTGTCTGTCTTTCAATAAGATTGCAGTGTAAAGCATGGTGGTGAGCCTCAGTAATAAGATTGCAGTGTAAAGCATGGTGGTGAGCCTCAGTATGACTTTTTAGATGGAGATTGCATGTGGTCACGTACTCCCTGGAACCCCGTAGTCACCCCTTCTCTGATGTGCTACCCCAGAACATTCTCTGCCCCAATTCGCAAGACCATTTGCAGTCTCCGTGTGCTGACAGTGGGGATTTACCAGTGTTGTCTGAGGAGGTGGTGGACAATGGCGAGACACAGGTGTCGGGGGGTGAGGTAGTTGAAAGTGAAGCAAGTTACATTGGGGACTCCTTGGGGGGACTTTCTCATGATGGGACAGATTCAATTGTGTTTAGAAAGGCTGATGGGCTTCCATCAGCACTGTGTGTATAGAACCCCATGGCCTTTCATAAAAATAGTCTGGCGATGACCCCAAGGCAATTTTCAGGGACACGGTAAAGGTGACCCACTTAAAAATGCTGCCTGACAACCTGGCGGTGAACCCCTGATTGTCTGTCTTTCAATAAGATTGCAGTGTAAAGCATGGTGGTGAGCCTCAGTAATAAGATTGCAGTGTAAAGCATGGTGGTGAGCCTCAGTATGACTTTTTAGATGGAGATTGCATGTGGTCACGTACTCCCTGGAACCCCGTAGTCACCCCTTCTCTGATGTGCTACCCCAGAACATTCTCTGCCCCAATTCGCAAGACCATTTGCAGTCTCCGTGTGCTGACAGTGGGGATTTACCAGTGTTGTCTGAGGAGGTGGTGGACAATGGCAAGACACAGGTGTCGGGGGGTGAGTTAGTTGTATGGGAAGCAAGTTACAGTGGGGACTCATTGGGGGGACTTTCTCATGATGGGACAGATTCGACTTGGGTGGATCAGGCACAGGAACAGATCAATTTTTTTTTTTGTTTATTTAACTTTTATTTAGCACAAATAACCACAGAGATATTTATTCGTTCTCTTCGCTGCGCAGTCTGGCGTTGGGGTTCGTCACTTTGATGGCGAGCTGTGCCGCTCTCTCTACAATGGTCTTTCGGTTCTTTGAGGAGACGTTGTGGGCGATTTCTGCACAGAAGGACTTGTTGCTCATCAACAGAACCTCGAGCTCCTTGACATTGTGGACCAGGAATTTGCGGAACCCTGTGGGCAGCATGTGTTTGGTCTACTTGTTGCTACCGTATCCAATGTTGGGCAATATAGATACGCAGGTAATATTATTTTTCACACCTATCCCAAAAAAAAAATTTACGCAGTTTGCGCAAATAAAACTGGAAACTGGAACTGGAGAGAGGGCCTGTAGGTGGACCTCCGGAAAAATTGTTTGGAGAGAGAGCCTGTAGGTGGACCTCCAGAAAAATTGTTTGGAGAGAGGGCCTGTAGGTGGACCTCCGGAAAAATTGTTTGGAGAGAGGGCCTGTAGGTGGACCTCCGGAAAAATTGTTTGGAGAGAGGGCCTGTAGGTGGACCTCGGGAAAAATTGTTTGAAGAGAGGGCCTGTAGGGGGCCCTCCTGAAAAATTGTGGTAAAAGAGTGCCAGTTGGAGGAAGAGGAATCGGATATATAAGTAATGTTAATCTTTAGCTGCTTTCCCCCGGAGGAGATTTGAATTCCGGTGAAATCCAGGCTTTGTTCATTTTAATAAGCGTCAGCCTGTCAGCGCTGTCAGTTGACAGGCTTGTACGCTTATCGGTGATGACGCCACAAGCTGCACTGTATACCCGCTCTGACAGCACGCTAGCGGCAGGGCAGGCCAGCACCTCCAAGGCGTACAGCGACAGTTCAGGTCACGTGTCCAGCTTTGAAACCCAGTAGTTGTATGGAGCAGAGTGATCGCTACAGACGTTGGTATGGTCAGCTAGGTACTCCCTCACCATCTTTCTGTACAGCTCCCCCCTACTCTGCCTAGACTGGGGACAGGTGACAGTGTCTTGCTGGGGTGACATAAAACTGGCAAAAACCTTGGAGAGCGTTCCCCTGCCAGTGCTGGACAAGCTGCCTGCTCGCCTACTCTCCCCCGCTACTTGGCCCACAGAACCATGCCCTCTGCCGCTAGCGGCATCAGATGGGAAGGATTGTTTCAGCTTGTGCACCAGGGCCTGTTGATATCTATTCACTCTCATACTCCTTTCCTCTGCAGGGATGAGAGTGGAAAGGTTCTGCTTGTACCGTGGGTCCAGGAGAGTGAACACCCAGTAATCGGTGTTTGAAAAAATGCTTCTAAAGCGAGGGTCACGGGATAGGCAGCCTAACATGAAGTCTGCCATGTGCGCCAGAGTCCCAACACGTAAGAATTCACTCTCCTCACTGGCCTGACTCTCCATTTCCTCCGCCTCCTCCTCCAAGTCCTCCTCTTCAGCCCATACACACTCAAGAGTTAAGGACTGAGCACTGGTACCCTCTACTGTCTCGCCGACATTCTCCTCCTCTTCCTCCTCATCCTCATCCCCCACCTCCGATACGCGCTGAGAAACAGACCAGAGGGTGCTCTGGCTATCAAGCGACGTATCTTCCTCCACTGTCTCTTGTGACAAGCGCAAAGCATCCGACTTGATGCTGAGCAGTGAGTTTTTCAACAGGCAAAGCAGCGGGATGGTGAGGCTGATAATGGCGGCATCGCCGCTGACCATCTGTGTTGACTCCTCAAAGTTGCTCAACACCTGGCAGATATCAGACATCCATGTCCACTCCTCATTGTAGACTTAAGGAATCTGACTGACCTGACTACCAGTTCTGGTGGAAGTTGACATCTGGCAGTCTACAATCGCTCTGCGCTGCTGGTAAACTCTGGATAACATGTTTAATGTGGAATTCCATCTCGTGAGCACATCGCACAACAGTCGGTGAGCGGGCAGTTGTAGGCGGCGCTGCGCTGCCCTGAGAGTGGCAGCATCTGTGGTCGACTTGCGGAAATGCGCACAGATGCGGCGCACCTTGGTGAGCAAATCAGACAGATTGGGGTATGTCTTGAGGAACCGCTGAACTATGAGATTGAACACGTGGGCAAGGCATGGCACATGTGTCAGTCTGCCGAGTTGCAGAGCCGCCACCAGGTTACGCCCGTTGTCACACACAACCATGCCTGGCTTGAGGTTCAGCGGTGCCAGCCACACATCGGTCTGCGCCGTGAAACTCAGAAGTTTGAGCACCGCCTGCTGGCGCTTACCCACGGCACTGCTTCTGCTCCTAGAGCTACCAACTGAAGGCGCCGTGCCCACTGATGGTAATTCGGTGGAGGAGGAGGGATCGGAGGAGGAGGCATAGTACGTCTGAGAGACCGTGACCGAGGTAGGCCCCGCAATCCTCAGTGTGGGCAGTACATGAGTGGCCCCAGGGTCAGTCTCGGTCCCAGCCTCCACCAAGTTTACCCAATGTGCCGTCAGTGAGATATAGTGTCCCTGCCCGGCAGCACTTGTCCATGTGTCCGTGGTTAGGTGGACCTTCTCAGAAACAGCGTTGGTCAGGGCACGGATGATGTTCTCTGACACGTGCTGGTGTAGGGATGGGACGGCACATCAGGAAAAATAGTGGCGGCTGGGGACCGAATACCGAGGGGCAGCCACCGCCATGAGATTGCGAAAGGCCTCGGTCTCTACCAGCCTATAGGGCAGCATCTCCAGGCTCAGCAATTTGGAGATGTGGACGTTGAGGGCTTGGGCATGTGGGTGGGTGGAACTGTATTTCCTCTTGCGCTCCAGCGTCTGCTGTAAAGACAGCTGAATGCTGCGCTGGGAAACATTGGTGGACACTGTGGAGGATCGTGGAGGCGAAGGTGTGGTTTTCCGGCGGGAGGCGCTCGTGCCGGGGTCCTGGGCAGGGGGTTGACTAGCAGAGGCAGCGAGTGACGCAGGGGGTTGACTAGCAGAGGCAGCGAGTGACACAGGGGAAGGAGCAGTGGTGTGACCCGCAGGAGGTGGTGAACGGCCTTGGTTCCATTGAGTGGGGTGTTTAGCACTCATATGCCTGCGCATGCTGGTGGTGGTCAGGCTAGTAGTGGTGGCCCCCCTGCTGATCCTGGTGTGGCACAGGTTGAACACCACAGTCCGTCGGTCATCCTCACTTTCTTTAAAGAACCTCCAGACTTGCAAACATCTAGGCCTCGCCACGGGAGCTTCACTACGTGAAACAGTTGCTGCTGATGCACAAGCTCTGGCCCTGCTTCTCCCTCTGGCCACACCACTGCCTCTTCCAACCTGTTCTGGTGCAGCACTCGCCTCCGCCTCAGAAGCACTGTCTTCACTCGGCTTATCAACTCAGCTTGGGTCAGTCACCTCGTCATCCTCTGATTCCTCAGTCTGCTCCCCCCTCGGACTTCCTGCCCTGACAACAACTTCACCACTGTCTGACAACCGTGTCTCCTCATCGTCCGACACCTCTTTACAAACTTCTTCCACTAACTCAACATTGTCATCATCATCATCACCCACAGACTGCGACAGTTGGAAAACTTGGGCATCGGGAACGAGGTCAGCAGCAACCTGAGAAGTGGTTTGTGACTCTGGGAAGGGTCCAGAAAACAGTTCCTGAGAGTATGCTGGATCGCATTCCAACTTTTCCTGGGAGGGGGCAGACTGGGGGGAAGGAAGTTGAGGTGGACGAGCCAGAGGAGTGCTCCCTTGGGTAACGTGGGTGGACTGCGTGGAAGACTGACTGGTGGACAAATTACTTGAAGCATTGTCCGCAATCCACGAGATCAGCTGTTCGCACTGTTGTGGTTTCAACAGTCCTCTACCATGTGTCCCTGTAAGTTGAGACATGAAGCTAGGGAGTGTAGCTCTGCGGCGTTCTCCTGCTCCCTCATCAGCAGGTGCTGTCTCACTCTGCCCAGGACCACGGCCTCTGTCCCCTGCAGTAATTGAATGCCCACGCCCACGCCCTCGTCCTCGACCCTTAGCCCTGGGGTTCAACATTTTCTGTATATAAGTGTATTATATAAAAAATAAAAAATAAATGGGCCTGCTGTACTGAAACCCACAAACTTGTTCAGTCTGGTTGAATTAAGTGACGTACAGAAAGTGTCACCTGGACAGAAAATACGGATTGGAGTGAGTGTACTGAACTGTGACACACAGAATGGTTCCACACTGCTGTGTGAAATGGATTTGTATCACTGAGCTAAAACAACATAAAAACTATTTTTTTTATATATTTTTTTTGAAGTTTTGTTTTTTTTGGAACGTGACGTGCAGAAACTATCGTAGAGCTAACTGACACCCTGCTGACGGTGGCTATTTTGACTGCGACCCAGACAAATGTCGCACAGAGATTTTTGGGATCAAGCTATATACGTGACAGCAAAAGACTTGGTTTAATTAAGTGACGTACAGAAAGTGTCACCTGGACAGAAAATACGGATTGGAGTGAGTGTACTGAACTGTGACACACAGAATGGTTCCACACTGCTGTGTGAAATGGATTTGTATCACTGAGCTAAAACAACAAAAAAAACTATTTTTTTAAAAATTTTTTTTGTAGTTTTGTTTTTTTGGGAACGTGACGTGCAGAAACTATCGTAGAGCTAACTGACACCCTGCTGACGTTGGCTATTTTGACTGCGACCCAGACAAATGTCGCTGTCAGGGCTGGGATACACAGATAAGGGGTAAGTGATCCCTAAGCTTAATCCCAACTCCTTTCCCTGCCTATTGCCCGCTCAGGCTAACCCCTGAGCCGACAACCTGAAGACTGGAAATACACTAACAAAAGTGTGGGGGATGGGAAGACAAACAAGACAGACAAACAAGAACCAAATGGGTAGTCAGGAAGCCGCGTCAAAACCAGGAGAGTACGTCAGGAACAAAATCAGCAAGCAGAGAGAAGTAGTCAAAAACTCGCCAAGGGTTAAAGAACATAAAGAGTGTAAACTGCAGAGCAAGAATGTCAAACCAGGTAGTAGCAAGGAAACTCCAAAAACTGGCAGCTAGGTAAAAGTTAGAGGGCCTTAAATACCTAGCAGACCCCACCCAACCAGCTGACTGGGAGGAGAATTAAGGAACAAAAACTTAACTCATGAGATACCAATGAACAGAAAATAAACAGACATTATATTGCTCGCGTTTTCCGGCGACCAGTAACAGGCCACGAGCGAGAGTGCGCACCAGCCACGTCCCTGGCACTTATGACCGTTGCGCGCGTCCCCTGCCTGGGACGCGCATCCACAGCCAGAGACCGCCGGCTGGAGGAGGAGCCTGCCGAAATAGCGGACGAAGCCTGACCCCGGGCAACCACCTTGCCACCAGAGTCAGGGGCAGGACCAGCAGAACGGGTGCAATGACTGCCGGTCCTGACAGTCGCACAGAGATTTTTGGGATCAAGCTATATACGTGGAAGCAAAATACCTGGTTGTATTAAGTGACGTACAGAAAGTGTCACCTGGACAGAAAATACGGATTGGAGTGAGTGTACTGAACTGTGACACACAGAATGGTTCCACACTGCTGTGTGAAATGGATTTGTATCACTGAGCTAAAACAACATAAAAACTATTTTTTTTAATATATTTATTTTGTAGTTTTGTTTTTTTTGGAACGTGACATGCAGAAACTATCGTAGAGCTAACTGACACCCTGCTGACGGTGGCTATTTTGACTGCGACCCAGACAAATGTCGCACAGAGATTTTTGGGATCAAGCTATATACGTGACAGCAAAAGACTTGGTTGTATTAAGTGACGTACAGAAAGTGTCACCTGGACAGAAAATACGGATTGGAGTGAGTGTACTGAACTGTGACACACAGAATGGTTCCACACTGCTGTGTGAAATGGATTTGTATCACTGAGATATAACATTAAAAAAAAGGGGGTTATATATGGGGATAGCTGCACTACTAGTGCCAGCCAGCCAAGCCAGGAGACAAAAAAAAAAATTCTTGTAGCCCTTAGAAGGGCTGTTGGGTTCTTTGTGGGTGATTCCTGCCTAACAGAGAACTAAATGCAGGCCCTAACACTCTCCCTGAAACGCAGCAGCTCTATCCCTAACGACATCCAGACAGCATCTGAGCCGAGCACCGTGGCCAGTCACTAGTATATTCCAGGGTCACCTGATCAGGCCAGCCAACCCCTGCTATCGACATGTAAGGGCCCCACGTGATGCTGGGTGTACCGCAGAGTCTCCTGGCTTGTGATTGGCTGAGTTTATAGGCGCCAAAAATGCACGATGCGGAAGTTGCCATTTCCTCGAGCATGGCGAGATACTCGTCCGAGCAGTGAGCACTTACAAGTACCCTAATACTCGAACGAGCACCAAGCTCGGACGAGTATGCTCGCTCATCTCTATACATTATAGAAAGAAGCAATTTTATCATCTGAAAAATGAGTACATTCCTTCCGACTCTAAAGCTAGATTTTCAGTTCTCTTCCATCTGCAATACTGAAAACAATCATCTGTTTGGTTGGATCCTCATTAGATATTAGCATCTGTTTCAATTGTAGTATTTGACATCACTTTTTTTATGTTTAAAGCGGTTTTCCGAGTTATATATATTGATGACCTATCCTCAGGATAGGTCATCAATATCAGATCAGTGGGGTCCGACACCCGGCACACCCACCGATCAGCTGTTTGAAGAGGAGGCGCGCGCCGTATCAGCGCTGCCTCCTCTTCACTGTTTACATGCTGGCCGACACGGGGGTAGTGGTGAGTAAGTGTAATTACTAGAGATGAGTGAACGTGCTTGTAACGACCACTGTAGCGCTCAGCTCCCCTGCGCTCGCATGGGCGCAGGCATCCGGATCCATCCTCCTCACCCGACGGATCCGGATGCCTGCGCCCATGCGAGCGCAGGGGAGCCGAGCGCTACAGTGCTCGTTACGAGCACGTTCACTCATCTCTAGTAATTATACCTAAGAACCCCATTCATTTCTATGGGAAGAATCGCTTCCATAGACTTGTATGGAAGCGATTCTTCCCATAGAAATGAATGCGGTGCTAAGGTGTAATTACACCTACTCACCAATACCCCGTTACAGCCAGCATGTAAACAGTCAAGAGGAGACAGTAAAGAGGAGGCAGCGCTGATACGGCGTGCGCCTCCTCTTCAAACAGCTGATCGGCAGGAGTGCCGGGTGTCGGACCCCCGCCGATCTGATATTGATGACCTATACTGAGGATAGGTCATCAATATTTATAACTCGGAAAACCCCTTTAATTGTTTTTTGTCTACAATTTAGCAGAAGTTTAAAAGGAATTTGAGGTTAATAGAGAGACCCTCTGTTCAAGACCCTCATATCTTTACCAGAGTGGAGAGTAGTTACAAAGAATGTCTCTTGCTTTGGAAGACCTGCACAGACAACCAATACATTTGAATGGCCAGTCTGTAATGCTATTCCTGCTTTCTCCTGTGGTGGCGCTGCAGGGAAATCGAACATTTGCTGGCAATTTTTCCAACAGCTGAACATTAGGGGATATTTTGTGATCTGCTTGTGAGGGGAAGTAGGGAGTATCTAAAGCTGACAAATCCCTTGAACAAGAGTGTAAGTATACAGAAGAATTTGCTGGCAGCTCTTATTGCTTCCAATGCTATGTTTGCTACTCCTCCAATTAACCCCCAATGATGCCAACAGACTGAGCTATAACTCGAACCCCAGTGCAGATCCTACTGTACCAAGGACCTGCCAACCATGCGCCGTTCATAATATACTTGTGTAGAAAAATAACACAACTTGATTACACAATTCACCTATGGGGCAATGCAGCACAGAATCAAAGACAGGACCCAGTCAGGCTACCAGGATGAAGATCAGCCACAGTCAGGTTACATGCACTGCATACAGTGAAAAAAAAGTCAATTGAAAACGGATGAACTGTTCATTTTTAATGGATGTTTTTTCACTGATGCCTTTCTAAGAAACGGAATGTAAAAATGGACCCATTCAATTGTATGGTGGCAGTTGGTCAGTGAAAAATAGACAACATAGAACCTGTTCTATTTTGCTGTCCGTTTTTCATTGACCGTCAAAAAACTGCTGTGTGAATAACCCCATAGACTACGATTGGTCTTAAAAAGGACATGTGATGGCCGTTAAAAAAACATCCATCACATGTCCATTTTTCACGTCGTGTGCATGCAGCCTCAGTCATACACAGCATTAGAGATGTCTACAATTCTACATAGATCAAATCCGTTATGAATTTCTCAAAAAATATTAATTTCAGCGAATCTGAAACCTTTGTGATTAACCAGTATTGATACCTCACAATGGCCACAGTTTTACCGGTCAGAAGACAGAGACAAAGGCATCTGCCACCAAAGAGGAATCATTTTTTTTTTGTTTGTTTGTTTTTGTTTTTTATTGTTTAAAAAAAATCTTAAAGTGAAGTGTGTCATTAGACAGGCTGTTTGTTGCCACTGGCTACCTTGGGGGTTTTGTCCATCTGCTTGTTTTCTTTGATTATCTCTGGGCCCTTTTGGATGTCTATCTTGGATACTTTTGGGCCATTTATTATGTTTGTCACCATACATTATATGGACATTAGGCCCCTCTTTTCCCTCACAATATTTCACCTTTGGGGATCTGTTCTTGGGGAAAGTCACCTGGCGCTCATCAGGTGATGAGTTATTCTTATTAGGGTCCAACTAACTTGTGTCCATGCTGGGAGGTGAGTTATACTTACGTACCTTTTATGCTTTTGCCCTACTGTTAAGTTTTCCATATCACCTCCTCGGGATATATATTAATTCAGCATGACTTACTCTGCATTTTTTGTTTTGGGTCAATTATTCTCATCTGCTATTACATCCTGACAGCCTCAATCAGGTGAAAGGTGTACTGTATTGTCAATAAGTTTCTCATTATACATAGAACCTTATTCCTGTATCTAACTTACTTATTACTTTATTATATCAACACAGTAACCAGTTGTTATATACTACCATTGGCAGGGTTTAGTTTCTCTAATTTGTTACTACTTAATAATCGCCTTGTAACCAAAATCATATTACCCTAGCTTTTCAGAATGATGCAGCAACTGGTAATGTTCTGGTGACATTTTATCTACCTATCGGCTATGTCCAGGCTGATCCCACCAGGGGAAGAGCTGACTCCACTCATCCTATTTGTGGTTTTACGAGGGGCATTATAACTACTGGTTTACTACAGGTTGTCATTATAATTACTAGGGGGCACTACAGGAGACATACTATCTACAGATGGTACTAGATGGTCGTTAGTAGCATTATACCTACTGGGGGCTCTACAAGAGAGTATTATAATAACTTTGGGACTCTATAGGGTGGAGCACTTTGGGGGTATTGTTGATACTGGGTACACTTTGAGAAGCTTTATCACTGGAGGAACTCCAGGACATTATCACTACTAGGGGTTCAGTGGGGGCATTATCATTATTGGGCACAATATGAGGGCAGTCTGGGGTGGATTATTACTATTGGTGGGACACTGTTATTTCTACAGTATAATATTCATGGGCATTGGAGAACAGAGCGTGCATAGTATTTGGGGTAGCAGCAGGTTAATCCTATTGGGTTACCAAGAGGAGTATTGAAAAGTGAGAAATCTAAAATATATGCATGGCAAACTGCAGAAACAAGATGTGGCTGAAAGATGTGTTGTCTGGGCCAATTGAAGAACATCAGGGAAGAGAATGTCAGAGGAGACATCACTGGGTATAAGAGGTATGTGGTACTGTATTCTCCTTTCCAAATATGCTTTTAGCACTACGGCTGGTGGGTTGGGGCTTTTCAGACCCTAGCAATACCCCTGTTTTTTGTGACTATGCATTCTTGAATAAAGCTTAGAGTATTTCACATAAGAAAATACTCCTGATTTATGTTTTTGTAGGTGTTGTATGATTCTAAAGGGAGTCCCAATGTTCAGGGGTGGATTGGCCATAGACCTTATAGGGAAGTTTCCTGGTGGGCCGATGCCCAGGGGGCCGCCTGGGCCCTCCTCACGGCCAGCTAGTGGATGTTTTTTGGATTTATTTTGTGCTGCTGGCAGTATTTTGTGATGGACTGTGGTATTTGGCTCTGTTGAGGTGGTATAATGTGCCACAATATGGTATTTCTAGCCCCGCCTTCTACAAAAGGCAGCCACTTTAAGTTCCCAGTCTACCCCTGCTAATGTTAATTTAAAGTTGTGGCTGTCTGTATGTATGTCTGTCTAATTGTAGTATGGTTAATGCTGCACACCAATGATGTCCAGGCTGTAGCAGGAGACTGAACACTGATGATTCATCTTCCAGTTTCCTCGCTGTACTAATCATAGAGATAAGTGCAGGGAGAGAATAGAGAGGCTGAGGTTTTCCTCATGATCAGGGATTTAGGATTGCTCTGCCTGATCATTAAGGGGAGGGGTTAGGGAGTTTGCATTGGAGCACATTTTCTTTGACCCTGCTGCCATGTAGCTTAGAGAGAAGTGATCACTTTGTTGATTTTATTTTGTGTTTTTTAATAATCCTCAATGTTATGTTCATAAATGGACCTAGCTTGCTTAGATGATGATGATGATACAAAAACATTTCAATAACACTGGCTCCATCTGATCATCTGAATCCCTTCAGCCTTGTATGTACAGTAACTTAGATAAATCAAATCCAACTAATAAGGAACAAGTGAAGAGCCCTGGTTTAAGACAAGAACTTCTCTCTTTTGTTGTCCAGGCTGTGCATATAACATTTCTTCTATATGTTCCTGAGAAATACAAAGCTTTCATTTTCAATGTTTTCCCTCTTGATTGATAAGTGATTTGGATAGCTGTAATGATTTGCTGTTGAAGTATGTTTTTATGTTTTTCTTTCGTTCTCTTCTACTTAATTGCAGTTATTAGGGCCCACCTGATCCCAGCCGCAATAATGTTTATCATCATAACAACGTGTTCAACAAAGTTATGTGATTTACAAGAAACTGCTGTATGACATTGGTGTATGCAGGACTGGATCGAGGTCTTTAGAGGGACCTGTCAATACATTGTTTGGGTGTTTTGTTTTTTTTATTATGTTACGTGCAACCTGAGCAGAAGGCCCAGTAGGTAAGGAGCCCTCTGCCACCACAAAACAGCTTTCTACTGTATATTAGAAGCATATAGGTAACACATTTCAGTTAAAGTATTTCATGGCTCACAAATTAAGGATATCTAGAGGCATAATGAGCATGCCTTTTGATGAGCTATTAATTGTGTTGGCCCACAGGAAAGGCAATAAATGTATGATCATTTGAGGTCTGACTGTTGGACGCCCTTCTTGAATACAGCAGTGGCCATGCATTCACAAATTAACAAAAAAAAGTCAGCTTTTAAATAATTATTCAAAATGATTGATTATAAATATTTATTAAAAACCTGTATCACCAATATTAAAAAGTAAGTGTCTGCGGTGGTAAGTAGTACTGGTTGTACCAACCTTGGTAGTAAAAGCTACAATCAACTGAAACAGGCAGTGGCTGTGGACCCACTTACCAACTAATGGGTTTGGCTTTGACTACCCAAAGGGCAGAATCCTGTGAGTGCCCTGGTTTTCACTAGTGTTGATCGAGCACCAAAGTGCTAGGGTGCTCTGGTGCTCGAGTAGAACACTTTGGGATGCTCGAGTGCTCTACAAACTATGCATTGTTATAAGATTATAACAATACAATGTTTGCAGTGATATTTTTTTGAATGACACAGTCTGATGCAGCAATATGTCCACTAACATGGCTATAACAATGCAATGTTTTGAATTAAAATGTCTTTCAACTACACGGTCTGATGCAGTAATAAAAAAAAATGTGTTCAATAACAGGGTCTAAAAATGGTGTGATTGCAGTATTGTTTTTGCTGTAATTACCCATTATCTTGCAGCAATATGCAACACATTTAATACCACGGGTATAAAAATGAAATTATTGCGGTATTGCTTTTGCTGTAATTACCCATTATCTTAAAGTGATAATGCATTGATATGCCCAATTACAAACAAATTTAAACTTGGTTTTAGGAAAAAAAATGTGCAATTGTTCAGGAGCAGAATGTATGCTCTTGGGGTGCAATAAGCCTATGCACTGTAGAAACTTAGTTAAAAAAAAAAGTTTGATGTCTGTTTATATACAAAAAATGAGTTTATTTTTCTTGCAGGGGGTTTTGCAATGCAGAACTAGTTGCCAGAAGCTGTATTAAACAAACAACTAGGTGACCAGTCTCTCACTCCTTTAAAGCTTTCCCTGAACAAATTCCCTAAAACGAATCCAATTTTATCTCTCTATTCTCTCCATAGTGTCCTTATTACAGCTAGATTACTGTCTTGTGCCTGATCTGATTAATTTAAAATCAATTCACTCATCTCTATACCAGATGTAATGGGACTCATGTTTTCTAAAACATTCCTCCTGACTCATCAGTCCAAAAATATAACTATAAAAGTCTTGGAGGTCATCTAGCAACTTTTTGACACAGGGCCAGGTAGTGCTGAACAGAACATTTTAATAAATGAAATAATCATTTAAAAACAGCATTTTTTTATACACAATGCTAAAGTATACCTAAAACATTATTTTATATCTAAATAGCTGTCCCTAACCAAGCATCAAAGATTTGTACTTAAAAAATTATGTATTATCCAGAGGGGCCCAATGACCTCTAGAGGACTCCCTGTGGCATTTTTTTTAGTTTGTCCTCTCTATAATCTGGCCATTGGTGTCTCTCATTTTTAGGATGATATAATTAGGGCCAGCTTTAGGGGCATATGACTTCAGCAGTCACCCTGTGTGCATTAACTATCACTGTTGAAAAGGCAACAATGGCCTCGAAAGCCTGGACCTTCAGATCTTTTCTGTCTTAATTTCCATACATGAGGTCTATTATGCAAAATTTTAACACAGGATAAATGCAGAGGAGTTTTTTTTAAAAACTCATGTATTAAAATCAGAAGTACAATGCACTGTGGTAGGGTGGAGATTTTTTGTTTTAGTTTCTAAATTATTTTTATGTACTTCTTGTTCATATGCAAATCAAGACATTAGCAAACCATACATTTGTTGTAAAGGTGAAATAACGTATGAATGTAAGACGGTTATAAGGTTGCTCATCAACATTGATTCAAGTGCATGCAAACATAACAGCCAAAAAAGTGATTATTGAAGCATTAACACACCACGGGGGTTTGGGTATTACACTATCAACTAATCCCACCATTAGAAGGCTAATGAGGCATGAAACACAAGGGGGATAACTTGTGAAATCAAGTGAGACTGTCTTGGCTGGTTGAGATCACACCTAACCTTGTAATTCCTTCTATTCACACTTCCACAAGCCTGGTTTAGTGACTCAATGGCATTGACCATTCACCAGTAATCTGTATACAAAATAATGTAAGTCTAGAAATTCAGGTGCCAAAAGGAAATATAAAGTTGGTACATAAATGAGGATTTGTTTAAAACTGTAAATCAGCATTTATTATCTGTTTAATCAAATAGGAAACAGAGAATTTTGTAAAATACAAAGAGGGGAATTAATACCATTTTGAAAATTTTGAAGGTTGAAGATTTTCCTTTTTATAGTTATTCTCTCTCTCTCTCTCTCTCTCTCTCTTTATGATGAAATTAGAAATATAAGAAATGACATTTCTCATACAGTTTATCTTATCTACCCACCAGAGACACAGTGTCAGACTTGGGTACCTAGGGCCCACCAGTAAAATTTATTTTGGGGGCCCACTGTACGGATATGTTCAAATATAGTAAATCATCTAACAAGTTTTTATATGAACATAGGCTGGTTGAGGTGCTGTACAATATATGTATGTAGTTCAGTAAGTGTACTGTGTTATGTGCCACTTGTGCAGGGGGTGGGAGACTAGGGGCCCACTTTGCTCAGGGGCCCACCGGGGGATTCACCTGTACCCCTGTGGGCCAGTCCGAGCCTGCAGAGACACATCGGTCAGTCTGACAATATCCCACCTTGCAATGCATGACAATGCCTGAAGAAGACAGATCACACAGTTTGTTCATAAGGACAAGGTCGGTTTTGAATAGAAGTTGTCATATATAACAGAGCAGTGAAGGTAATGTCAGATTTCCCTGTCGTATGTTTCCTGTTCGTAACTTAAAGATGTGGACATCTTATTAGCACAATAGTTTCATGTAGGACTGCAGGAAATGATCATTTGTTTGGTGAAATTGGACGATTGTTTTAGCCACCTGATGACAGATCATTATCTTCTCAAAAGAATTTTGTGTTTGAAATTTTTGTCTGACGAAAAGTCTTTTGTTCAAAGAATGTTACCAGAAAGATCCATTACCCAGCTTCAGTGAACATATATGGTCAATATGGACTAACGTGTTCAAAATGATTGTTCAACAGACGATCTGTTGTTCAGCTGCTGTTGAACCATCAACCAATTTCGATCTAATGTGTATGGCCACCTTAATGAGAATGACATGCACAACCCACATAACAAATCTTTTCTTGGGGGGAAATTGTGGCAAATGCACTTGATGTTGTGTGAATACCGGGTAATACAACTTGTTTTTTACAACTTTTGTCCAAGGCCCTGTGTCTCCAGTGATCTCTGTGCTAAATATACACACTTTTGCCTACCTGCAGTAAAGTGCAGTACTGCTTTCTCTATGTCAAATGAACTTTAGCCAAAGTCAGGAGCATACACTGGAGGAGGAACTCTAGCAAAACACAATTAAGGCCCCTTTGGTGATATGGTTTATTCCATTATGGCCCCATATTTCTCGTAGAATTTTTAAATAATTTCCCGAGAACCCTTTTAACTTGCCATAGCTCACCCTAAGGAAGCATTCAGGGCAGCTGTTTCCATATGCATACTACTGAACATCATTTACACTAAGGGGTTCATTTATTAACCTGAAATACACCTATATTAAGCGCAGATTGCAGCGCAACTAACCGTGCAACTTTTTCCTGCTCATGCCAGATCTAAGAAAGTGGGTGGTGAAAGTCCTGGTGAAGGTGTAGAAAAAGGTCTAAATGTAAGCCAGCAAGGAAGCTGGTTTAAATTTAGAATCGGTCTGAAAGAATATGAAGCTTGTCCTACTATTGTCCGCACAGATCAGTCCGCACAGAATGGTTTCCGTATGTTATTCGTTTTTTGCAGATCTGTTTCTGTATAATTGAAGGCCTTGACAACTATGAATTAATTATTCTTTTTTTTTCCTCTGTCTTTTTTTTACCTTTTTTTGCAGACTGTAAAAAACGGAACACATACGGAAGCCATTCTTCTACAAGATGCGGACACATGGTTCAGTTATTTGCGGACAGCAAAACGGAAAGGATTCAACATGGTTGTGGGAATGTACCCTAATACTGTACGGAGAACCCTCTCCATACAGTATTAGAATGTATGGGCTCTGATTATCCGAAATTAGTTATTTAAGAAGTCAATTGTGACTTTGTTCAATAACTTCAGTAATTGATTTTTAAAGTGGAAAACCACTTTAAAAGCTTAAACCGAACTCAGCTTTGGTTCCGACTGGTATCTTGGTTTTCCAAGGTTATTCAATGAAGTCACACGCGACTTTGCAAATAACTTTGGCTCATCTGGATGTAGCATTCAAAGCTTGCTAGTAGTAGTAGTGTACTCACTGGTAGCAAGTATATATGTATATAGGATGAGTCACAAAAAAAACAGCTCCCTGTTCCTGCACAAGACAACTCTTGCACAACTGATATTGGGGACGACTTCAGGTGAAGTGATTTCGGTACACATCGATCACATTGGGATAATTTTTACATTAATTTCCTTGGGCTTCTCTTGCTCCTGTCCTGAATATCTGCAACAGTGGTATCTGAATATGTAGTTGTCTTTTTTTGGCACCAGCCATGGCTCATGCGTTATGCCACTTCTGCACCAAAATAGCACATGTTGAACACACTCATACACAACACTACTGACTGCCGCAAACAGCACCAGTCACCTAGTAGAGAAGGATAAGATGGGCCTTATTCATTACACTACTCTGGAACAATGAAAGTTGTGCTGTAATTTGTTGCTACAATTACGTTGATACCAAATGTAGATTTTTTTTTGTTTTATTACTTTTAAAGAAATGAAAACTTTTGAAAAAACTAATTTTCTTTGCCTCGCCATTTTTTAAATGTCTCATTCCTACATCAGAGGTTCACGGACGTATGCTGTCCATGTTTTTCATGGACAGAACATATAGCCATTCTTTGTAATGTGTGTATTCACACCTACAAGTTTTCACACGGTCTGTAGGTCCGTGGTTTTAACACAGAAACATGCTCTCTCTCTCTTTCTCTCTCTCTCTCTCTATATATATATACATACATACACTCACTAATATATATATATATATATATATATATATATATACTGTATATTACATAATAACTTTTAGGATTCTGGGATTCTTATCTCTTGTGCACGGATTTTCAGGTAGCTTACCATGACAGGACTTGGAACATTCAACAGGCTCCAGGTTGTCATGGTATCTGATCAGAGCCCTGCAATTTCACTGTGGGGGCTCTGAAAGGCAGATGGGTCACCTCCTCTGCCTAACTCCACAGATTCCGTGATCACTATTGACCACGGCATCTGAGGGGTTAAATGACAGAGTTCTGTGTCATTGTTGATCCTAGTCATTGCGACCGGGTACCTGCTGTTATTATATAGCCAGCCCACTCCATACATTCCCTCAGCCACAATGATGTACAGGTACATTATTGTGGCTGAATGAGTTAATGAACGAGGCCCAGTAAGCATTATCCTTTACAAACCAGCAGCATTGGGTAAAAGTTGGAAAATCTGGTGTACGCAATCCAAACCTTGGTCAATAATACAAAAAAAAAAAGGCAGAAGAGATCACAGCACTCTTGCATCTGTAGACACTTTGGGGGAGATTTATCAAACTGGTGTAAAGTAGGACTGCCTTAGTTGCAACCAATCAGATTCCACCTTTCATTTTGCACAGCTCCTTTGGAAAATGAAAGGTGGAATCTGATTGGTTGTTAAGGGCAACTAAGCCAGTTCTACTTTACACCAGTTTGATAAATCTCCCCCTCTGCAGCTGCAGGAGTGCTGTGATCTCTTATGCTTTATTTTTGGACTATTCACCAAGGTCTGGATTGCGTACACCAGATTCTCCAACTTTTATCCAGTGCTGGTGTCCATAAAAACTGCAACATTTAGGCATAAAAAAGAAGGAGCAATTTATCCTGGTCTCCAAGTGTGACATCACTTCTGGCCACATTTTGACAACGAGAGGACAGTAGGCAGAAGGCATAATGTAGACCTAGCATCCACATGCTCACAGAGTACAATACAATAGTAAGATAGCAGCCATATTACAAACTGGCAGTCAGCACTATATAGGGGATTAAGGCTCTGTGATACAAGAGAATATGTCAGTGAAAACACCTACCGAAAGAGCACACTGACCAGTAACTACAGGCGCATACAGTGTTAAGGACGCACAGTCAAACCCTGTCATGTGTCAGCCATCCGGGACGCCAGATGGGTGCAAAAAATCAGGTTACGGCTCAAGACGTGCATCTGTTATATGTTACTATAGTACCAATATTTCTCCTAGAAGCTATTTTTACATTCCTTCCAAGGCAAAATGTGGCTGGTGATATGGCTCCCGAAAGGGCATCATGTGGCCCACGGAGTGCGGAGTTACATATCATATCACACACAGAACTGTACCGTTGTCTGTATAAGGTTTATTGTGGTGATAACCTGGCTGGGATCATTTCAGGTTTCACCTCACCTCCCTGAAGACCCGTTAGGAGACAAACTGTTTTACAACAAGCTGTAGGCTGGAGTTCATTCTTCTATATTGTACTGCATGGTCTGCAAAAAAGGCAGAAGAGATCACAGCACTCTTGCATCTGTAGACACTTTGGGGGAGATTTATCAAACTGGTGTAAAGTAGGACTGCCTTAGTTGCAACCAATCAGATTCCACCTTTCATTTTGCACAGCTCCTTTGGAAAATGAAAGGTGGAATCTGATTGGTTGTTAAGGGCAACTAAGCCAGTTCTACTTTACACCAGTTTGATAAATCTCCCCCTCTGCAGCTGCAGGAGTGCTGTGATCTCTTATGCTTTATTTTTGGACTATTCACCAAGGTCTGGATTGCGTACACCAGATTCTCCAACTTTTATCCAGTGCTGGTGTCCATAAAAACTGCAACATTTAGGCATAAAAAAGAAGGAGCAATTTATCCTGGTCTCCAAGTGTGACATCACTTCTGGCCACATTTTGACAACGAGAGGACAGTAGGCAGAAGGCATAATGTAGACCTAGCATCCACATGCTCACAGAGTACAATACAATAGTAAGATAGCAGCCATATTACAAACTGGCAGTCAGCACTATATAGGGGATTAAGGCTCTGTGATACAAGAGAATATGTCAGTGAAAACACCTACCGAAAGAGCACACTGACCAGTAACTACAGGCGCATACAGTGTTAAGGACGCACAGTCAAACCCTGTCATGTGTCAGCCATCCGGGACGCCAGATGGGTGCAAAAAATCAGGTTACGGCTCAAGACGTGCATCTGTTATATGTTACTATAGTACCAATATTTCTCCTAGAAGCTATTTTTACATTCCTTCCAAGGCAAAATGTGGCTGGTGATATGGCTCCCGAAAGGGCATCATGTGGCCCACGGAGTGCGGAGTTACATATCATATCACACACAGAACTGTACCGTTGTCTGTATAAGGTTTATTGTGGTGATAACCTGGCTGGGATCATTTCAGGTTTCACCTCACCTCCCTGAAGACCCGTTAGGAGACAAACTGTTTTACAACAAGCTGTAGGCTGGAGTTCATTCTTCTATATTGTACTGCATGGTCTGCAAAGCCAGGCCAATTGAAATTCCCCATAGTTCTGCAGGTTATTATAGCACTGTCTCCACAATTCCTTTAGGCTTCCTTCACATATACAATACTTTTTCAGCAATTGTAACTGCTTGTAAATATGGCATGATTTTCAAGCACGTTTCTTGCATTTTTTCTGGCTTTTTTGACATGATATAGAGAAGCCTATGGGACAAAAACACTATGGGGGACTGTCTTGCTATAATTGTCACCAAATTTACTATATGTCGAACAACGCTTGATAAATTTGTTGCTTGGTTCTGTCTTGAGATATTTGTCCACTTTCTAACACAAACCCCACTGGTGTACAATGCATTAGAATAAATAAGAGGCAGGGGTGCATCACCAATGAGGCCAGGTGAGGCGATTGCCTCAGGCAGCACCAGGTTGGGGCAAGAGGGGGGCAGTGGAATTGCCATGGGGAATGAGCACTTTCACTGTGGCAAAGGGGTTAGTTTAAGAAATTGTAATTGGAAGGGGGGCACCATTTTAGTTTTCTTCTCAGGCAGCAGAAAGGCTAGGTGCACCCCTGATAAGAGGTAATAGTTCTGGCCAATAGGGAAAGATTGGGGAAACCTTAGTATATAGATTGGTATATATATGCTTCGACTAATTACAACATTAGGTATAGTGACATCACATAATGTATTGTAACCAGTGAAATGGATGAGCATCAGGTAGTAGTAACTAGTAACCGACTGCTTGAAATCTGTAACACGTCTGAAGGGGCATTTGGATCCCCACCGGCCCTGGGTTCCCAGACTGTAGGATGCTCAGCCCTCTCTTCCAAGTATTACACATTTATGTACTGGAAATACAAACTCAAAGTGCCCCAGATCTCCTTCATAATAAGCTGAACATGTACATTACTAGATTTACCAACAGAAGACATATACAGTCAACCCATTAATAGCAAAAACATCAGGTAGAGTGATAACGTAACGGAAGGAAGGTGTCAGCCTCTACGTCACATCATACTTACTAGGTTATATTCATCCTAAGAGCCTGTTTTGTTACATCGTTGGCTCTAGGAAGTATATTGAGCGTATTATTCAGTCCTGGCTGGGAATGCAGTGAATGGTAGGAATGCTGACTTTGTGTTAGATATATAGTCATCACATTCCATCCTGCAATGACCCTGCTGCAGTTCAGATTTCTAATATAATGTGTAACGTCACTCTAAAGCTCCACAGTGGTCTGGCATCTGCATTGACAGTGCTAAAATTCCTAGCTGTACCTAGAATTACAATGGGCCGTGTGGGAAGGAGTGGACAGCAGTCATGATACTAAACAGATGTAAACTATCTTGCTGTCACAGTTTCCAACAGTTGTCAATCACCAAACAAGACAACCCTGAGGGCCAAAGTCAGTTCCTCTGAAGGCTTGTCATCCTCATAGAAGCTTCACAGTGGGAAGTATTGTGGGACAGGTTACCTGCCAATTCAAGTTTTATGAGATCTACAGCTATAGGCTTTGACTTAAACAAACAAGCAGGGAGGTTGGAAGCCTTTCTTGAGAAGCACACTTGGAATTTGCCGGTCAATTGGACAGAAGAACAATAGAAGGAACAATGGAATTAGCATCCAATTTGTATCAAATCCCCATAGATTCAAGCCAAACCATGTTATCCCTCTTGCTCACTGCAAGCCTGAGCAAAACTAAGCCGTGTAATTCTGAAGCTTCTGACAAAGACGTGTTATCCTAAACTTAAAGGAGATTACAATGGTCTCAGTTGTTCAGCTCATGGACACTTCTTTTCTCTTTCCCTTCAGATACTTGATTGACAATACCCTGGGAGATGTCACTTGACTTGTATCCATCATTGTCCAGCCCCAATGCGTCCTGTGTTGTTTTTCAGGTGTTCCACATAGTTGTCAAGGCTCCTGAATGATGGACTGGATTTGAGATCACATTGCTAGCATCTTAACACCAGTTGGTATCTGCTAAAAGGGACAACAGAAAATCATTTACAATTGCATTAAGCAAAAAAAGGGACAAAACTAAAAAAAAACAGCATGTGTGGAATGTCAATGTAATAATGCAATTGACAGTTTTCTTCTGGTTTCCTGATACCACAAAGCCTCCTTTGACAGCTTATGAAAGGGGAGCATTGTGGTTTCTGACCGGTGGCACTGCATACATTTGTGAATGCTCTGCATAACTTGGATTCTGTTTAATACCATAGTTATAAAATATCCCGTCAAACTCTTTTACCCATTGACCAAGGGCACTGGTGTATGGAGACCTAGTGAACTTCCCCAATGTGAAGTACAGTGCATAGCATTATCTGCTATTATACTGAATGCCATTGAGTCCTGCATGTGCGCCTTTCTCAAACATATATTTTCATACATGCATTCTCAATGGGTCAGTGCACAATGGATACATTGTGTTTCAGTAGTAATACATGTTGGGATCAAATGTGATTTGGGCACTAGTTTTTAAATATCACACCATGAATAAATAATTGGCTAAAAATCATTTAGGAACACAATATAACAGAATAATTTTCTTCTTACTGTGAAAGATAGGGAAAACCTCTCTATGCCTCTATGCCTCTTCATCTCACTAGCGGGGGGGGGGGGGGGTTCGCTTCTGTTTTGTCCCCATTCATTATCAATGGGGACAAAACTGAACTGAAGGAAACCAAATGCACCAGAATGCCAGAATGCCTGAATAACACTGCAAGGAGCGTTTTTCTGTCCACGATGTGGTGCGGAGCAAGAGAAAACAGATCGGTCCCCCATTGTCTTTCAATGGTGCTCATGACGGATCCGTCAACCATCATAATGAATGCAGACGGTTGTATTATTGTAACGGAAGAGTTTTTGCAGATCTATGACGGATCCACAAAAAACACTAGAATGAAAGTAGCCTAAATGTGGCTCCAGTACCAGCCACATTGCTTCCCCATTACCATTTCAATACACTCCAATTTCCGATGGGAGTGCCTCCCACCATTGCTTCACAGATGTAATAGAAAATACAGCCATCTTTTCTCCTTCCACATACATCTGAATGAGCCATCTGAAAGTTTAATTGATGTGTATTAACCCCTTCAATACACAGCCAGTTTTCACCTTCCTGACCAGGCCTATTTTACAAATCTGACATATGTCACTTTGCATGGTAATAAATTTAGAATGATTTAACTTATGCGAGCCATTCTGAAACCGTTTTCTCATGACATATTGTACTTTATGTTAGGTTGATATGTTTTATCTTTATTTGTTAAAAAGGATCCAAAATGTATTTTCTAAATATGAATTTCTCTGTTTTTAAGACAGATAGTGAGACTTCAAAAAATAGTTATTATTTAACATGTCTTTTATTCCCCAATTTAATCCATTTTGTTCTGTAATATAGCAAGATTCTACAGTTTATAACACACTCCATATGTGGTTGTATGGGCACACAGCAGGGTTTGGAAGGGAAGGCGCTCCATATGGTTTTTGGGTGCTATGTCCTATTTGAAGAGACCCTGAAGTACTTCCCTCTACTTTGGAAACCCTCAAAAGTGAACTCATTTTGTAAATAACACCCCCTAAGGAATTATTCAAGGGGTGTAATGAGCAATTACCTACGGGTATTTCATAGAATGTTGAAAACACTTGTTGAAACACTTGACTGTGAAAATACAAAAATACATTTTACAATTTTACAGGAGACAAGGTACCCAACAATTTGTTACACATTTTTTCCATAATATGGCAACACTCCAGATGTGAATATAAAGGAAAGGGCTCCATATGGCTTTTGAAGGGAAAATTTTGCTGGAATGGGTTTCAGGCACATTATTGCACCCCACAATAAATTACAAATAATTTAGTAGTTTTGTGGGCAGTAGTAGTTTTACCCTACAGGTGTTTCACAGAATTTGGAAACACTTGGCTGTGTTTCCAAATTTGTTACTAATTTTCTCCTGAATAATGCAACGCCCCATATGTAGTTTTAAAATACTGTGTGGGCACACTGCAGGTTTCAGAAGAGAAAGAGCACCATATGCATTTGAGGCCTAGTTTGGTTAAATAAACCCCAAGAAATGACCCCAGTTTAGAACTCCCCCCATCACAGGGGTACAGTGAGCATTTTGATCCCACATATTTTTTACAAAAATTAGTTCACCTCAAATGGTGCAAAGTGAAAATTGTACTTTTTCAACAGATATGCCAGTGCCCAATATGTTGTACCCATCATGTGCCAATGTAAAAACTAAGACCTCTTGTTATTATGCTGTGCTTCCTGGTTTTTGAAACACCCTACATGTGGCCCTAATCTTTTGCATGAAAGTATGAGAGGGCTCAAGAGTAAAAGAACATGATGTGGAGTTTAATGCAATTTGTGCTGATAATTGTACAGGGTAGGGTCAAATAATAAATGAAACCCATTAGAAGTGAACCCAATTAGAAAACTCTGCCCATTAAGATATTAAGGGATGGAGTGAGCATTTTGACACCACAGGTATTTTGCAGAAATTGCAAGAATTTCACAGTGCCCAATATGCTGTGCCCAGCTGGTGCCATCTGAGACTCACACCATAGTACTTGAATTGATAGGTGGGTTCTACTGGTTACAGACATGCCATAAATGTGGACACCAACTGCAGTTTGGGTACGCTGCAAGGTTCAGAACGGAAAGACAACTTTTTGGCTTTTCCAGCACAGATTTTGAGCACCATGTTGCTTTTGAACAGCCTCTGGGATACCGGTGCAGACATTTTCTAAGAAACATTCATTGCTTTTTGAGCCTTGCAAAGAAAAATTTGGCCTATTTGGTGAAGTTTGCCAATAAATTCAATTAGTTACAAATTAATTTCTCACAAATTGCTATAAATCAAATACACCCATATATCATGGTGGCTGAGGAAATATATGGAGTGCTGCAGTGAGCCCAATCCATACGCAGAGGGTGCCGGCTGTATCATACAGCAAGCGTCTGGCCGCAAGGACAAGGAAAGATAATCCCGCCGAACCTGTCATCTAACTCCTCAGATGCTGCAATCAACTCCGATCACAGCATCTGTGAATTAAGGCAGAGGGATTTGTGTCCCTGAGCACAGAGTGTCCCCTGGTCATACCTTTGTGAGGACGGCAGATGGTGCTCATAGGTAGCGACCAACCAACTACAGAAGTTCTAAAAATGCCCCCATTTTTGACTGGTAGTGAGGGTCTAACAATGTGGATAGCCAGTAGTCATCCCTCTGCCCAATCTTAACAATGCGTCTGTCACTACACAAACCACCTAGTTGTGTATAAAATTCCTAGGAGTTTATGTCCCCCTCTCCTGCCAGTTCATTCTCTTTGGGACTCAGGTGGCCATGAGATGTAGCAGCCACGTCTTATGTCCCCTTGCCAATCAGATTGTGCAGTATACCTTCCAGGATATGAAGGAGAAGAAAGACATCCTCCGATAGTTCTGCCAACTTACAAATATACTGGCCTTCTCAAAGGGCCTATGCAAACGGCACATGTTACGCATGAGCTTCCACGAGCTAATGTGGAAGTTACAAGGGGGAATAGATAGTCTGCAGCTTTAAGAAATCTTTGAACCCCTTCCTCTATTCGTACAGGTGGTCTAACATGGAGCATGCAGTTCCAACGGTTGGAAACGTCAGACGATGTTGGGGAAGAGTCTTCTGCCTTCTCAGCTCAAAGAGGGCATGTTTTGCACAGTAAGAGTGGCTGAAGTGCATGCACAGTTTATTGAACATTTTTAACAGCTCTTGCAGTTCAGTGAAAGACTTGAGGAACCGGGTGACAACGAGATTGAAGATGTGCACGATGCAGTACACATGGGTCAGCCCTAGCTGATGCAGCACAGACAGAATGTTCTTCCCGTTTTTAGTAACCATTGTTCCTATCTCCAGCTGGTGAGACAGCCAGTATTTGATTTCTTTATTGATGACACCAAGCAGTTCCTCCCGGCTGTGGCTCTGTTCACCAAGGCTGACCAAATGAGGATCTGCATGACAACACCTAGATTTGCATTGGTAATATGCTGGAGCACCACTGTGAACTGTGCCTAGAGTGAAGGGTGCAGACAAGGTGGAGGATGAGGAGGCAGAGGAGGACATTGGTGAAGAAATCCCAGCATAACAATGTGAAGACGAAATTCCCGTCACCTGGCCAAGTTGCTGGTGTGCCTTGGCCAGAATCACATTTACCCAGTGGGCTGTGGATGACATATATTGTCTGTGACCATATTTAAAGCTCTGTATGTCAGTAGTAGCGCAAACTCTACCAGGCACCGAGAAGCCTAAGGACTGGCCCACCTTCAGCTCAAAGGACGTGTGCAAGGCTGGTACAGCTTTTTTGGAAAAGTGATGTCTGCTTGGGACTCTCCACCTTGGCTGGGCATAAGCCATGAGTTCTCTGAAAGAGTCAACTACATGGAAGTGGAGGGACTGTAGTATCAGCAATATATTTTTGGAATCGCATCCATGAACGATTGCTTGAAGTAGGAGGAGCATCAGGACCAATAGATTACATTGAAGTCGATGAGAAGGAATGACAGCTTCCTTCTGCTGATGTTGTTGAGCCCAAACTGCTGGAGAGGGGGCTTGGGCCGGTGGGAGATGCAGCGGTTGGTGCATCAGGCTGTTAGACTAAATGAGTGGCACGGTTTTCCCACTTCATTTTCTGGTGATGCTCCATGTGTTGACGCAGGGCCGTCATGCCAACATTGGCACCCTGCAGTGACCTGGTGCTTATTATGGTTGTGTGACTTTGCTGTGTGTATTATGCCCACAGGCTGTTTATGGGAGAACTAGTTAATTTCCTTGTTCTAGCCTCAGTTAATAGCTGTGAGCTGGCCTTATCCCTTTGAGCTACTAACTGTAGGATAGGAAGTGTGCAGCCATCAGCCAAAGTGTGAATGGCTAAAATGGATAGCTGGTGCCATAGTGAAACCACTGAAAGTGACCATAAAAACTGGAATCCTGTGTCAGCCTCTGAGAGAACCATTGAACTCCGTGAAAGGTTGAGGGCCATTATAGAGAGACAGTGCACGGATAAAACATCACTCCAAGGTAACTTCTGTATTGAGTCTGCGGACTTGCTGCATTTGGTTGTGAAGAAGCTTCAGGCACCTTGCCATACTACTGAGACAGACTGGCAATCTGTTAAAATACTATACCACACAGTTCGGTATTGTAGTGCTTTACTGAGAGTGAGAATTTATTGTTAGAGAATTTGGACCTCTTGGCCAAATAAAGACGTTTATTTGGGTGAACTGGAAAGATACCCCTGAATCCGGCGTCATTGCCACCTGCACTGTTGCATCATCATTCCTTGCCCATTACTCTGAGGTGGTCCTGTCTTGCACCCCAAAACCCACCAACACCAAGGGCATCCCACCTACCACCAGGCAAGAGACCCCAAACCAGGTTTTGCCTCAAGGGGAACAAAGGGTGCACCCCTCCCATCACTGCAAGGCCCAGGGAGCGCCACAGTGAGTATAGCTACCATTACTACTACACCTATCCTCTCCACCTCCACCACTCCTGTCCTTTCCCCCTCACACTTCCTGGGCTCACTACAATAAGGTGTTTTTACAGCTCCCAAAGAGAAGTTCTCCCTGTTCTCTTGGTTACATCTGCCTACTTATGTAACCATACAGGAATAAGAATGGATAATTATGTAGCTTTTCCATTATTGAAGTAGTGAAAGCTAAGTAACAACTTGTGTGGTTGTCACACAACTTCCCTAGAAGCAGAAATAACTAAGAAATGGCCCAAGAGAATATAACTCAAGCTCTTAAATAGCTTTGATGGATGATGTCGCAGAGGACAAGGTTACTGGGGTTTTTCTGTGGAAGTATAGACTCCTACATAGCTTCTATTCACTGTGACAGTCACAAATCTTTACATAGTTCTCTCCATGTCATGTTGTCTTGACTAAGAGGGTGATGTCTCGGCTACAGAAGGAGATATGAGTCCCTGAAGAGAGGCTGAAATGGAATTAATATTTGTGAAGTTTCTGTGACTGGGCTGGCTTTCTATGGGGATTTGGAGGGAATGAGAAAAAGAAAATAATTGACTCTGAAGAACATGACTATGCTGATAGGTCAGTCATGTCTTATCATCTTTCAATCTTCAGTAATAATAGAAAAAAAACAAATGTTCATCTAGTGATGTTATGATCCAAATGCACATTGTCAATAAGCCTGCTTAATAAATGACTGATCCGTTTATTTGACCTGTTTTTGTCATCTATTGCCTCAGACACCAAAATCCAGGGGCTTCATCATACCATGCCCACCAGGTGTGTCCTCCATAGCAGACAATATTACAGTGCATAGCCCCGAGGGGGGGGGGGGGCACGTGACTCTCATTGCTAGTTAGGTGCTTAACATTTAGTTTTATTGGTAGGATGATAGCATTTCCATACTCTATGATGTCTGTGTAGGTAAAGCCAGGGATGAGTAGAATTTCAGTCACCAAGAAGCAATGGTGACTGTGGCATGACTACTAACCAATATAAGTTAGCTTCTGATTGCTACCACTGTATGTTATAGCTCCATTACTTGTGCATGGCATGGTTTTGACACTGTATGGCAGTTTTATTTGG
>ONZH01023283.1:0-13144 GCA_900303285.1 Rhinella marina
CACTGTTTGGGTTTAGCCATGTGGTGCTGATCACACCACATGTCTACTTTACATTTGTTTGGACAGCTTGCCTCCGCCTCAGGTCATGTGATGCTGGCCACATCACATGATCCTTGGCGGGCTATTTAAAGTTGGCAACTGCCTCACTCAGATGCCTGTGATTAGTTACACCTTTGATCAGTGCTCGTGCGACCTTTTGCTTGGATTATTACTTGGATTTTGGATTTTGGACTTAGACCTCTCTTTCGCTTCACCCCTGGTATTTACATGACCTCCTGTGTTTGACCCGGCTTGCTGACTATCTATCATTGTGTTTGTTCCGTCTGTGTTTTGTCCGTCCCTTTGTTCCCTTTCCCTCCCTGCGCACTTATCCAGTGTAGGGACCGCCTTCTTGGTTGTCCGCGGCTGCCTAGGGCCGATTGAGGCAAGTAGGCAGGGAAAGAAGAAGGGGTTTCAGTACAGGGCTCATCTACCCTTGTCTCCCCTCGTGACAGAAATAAAGAAGAAAAAATGGGAGAACCTGTAGTTATGCCACCTATCATTTTTCCCTATAATGGTTACACAAAAAAATTAGAGATATAATCAACAAATATTGGGATCTATTAAAAGAGGATAGAATATTAGGGGAATATATCACAGAGAAACCCAAATTCGTATATCGAGAAGCAAAGAATATAGGTAATATAGTAGCCTCGACTGACCGGTGTATAGGAGGAGTCAGTGTAAACAATAGAGGGAATAGAAAAAATATGAATAACACGAAAAATATAATGAATGGTATCCCCAAAGGTTTCTTCCCATGCAATACATGCAAGGGATGTAGAAAATCAGGAGAAAATAAAAAACAACATAGGATAGAAAATAAGAAGGGGACATATAAATATGATATTGATCAGCATATAACCTGTCAGAGTGAAGGGGTAATATACGCCATTAAATGTCCTTGCAATAAAATTTACATTGGTCGTACAAAAAGAAAATTAAAGGAACGTATAAGAGAGCATGTGTATAATATAACCAGAAAATACGAAGGGCACCCATTGTCAAGACATTATAAAGAAACACATAATGGAAAGTTTATAAAAACACAATTCTGCGGTTTGGAAATTATTAAACAAGATAAACGAGGAGGGGATTTTATTAAAAAAATGTCACGAGTGGAGACCAGGTGGATCTATGAAATGGATACCCTGATGCCTGGAGGTCTGAACACAGACATAGAATTATTTGCCTTTGAGTAAGGTGGCGCAAGAGGGGTTAATGAGGTGGAGACACACCCTGATGCCTGGAGGCCTGAACACAGGAATAGAATTATTTACCTTTGAGTAAGATGGCACAAGAGGGGTTAATGAGGTGGAGATATAAAGGAGGATACAGAGCCTAACTGGAAAAAATACCCTGAGGAAGAACACCGTGTTGTTTGAAACGCGTAGGTTAACAAGTTTGGCTCAATTACCTATCCGTAGCACAGGTGACGTCACCGCACGCTCTGAGTGAGCGTGAGCAACAGACAAGCAAGCGGAGCTGAGCCACCGGCCGGGGCTCGCTCCAGAAATTGAGAAAGTCCCTAGGAAGAACCGGGACCGTATCCTGAACCATCGAACACCCTGAAGACCTTGTGCATGCCACTATAAAGGTAGGAACACATGTGTAACCAATCCAGTACGCTATGAATACAGCGTTTTAGTGTGCGGAACATTGAGACATATGTGCTAACTACTCCAGAGGTGAACTGAGTGGTATACTAAATCCTACAGAGGAAAGTTATTGAAATAAAGGTACAGTCTAGGTGAATAAGGGATATTTACATACCAGTTGTGCGGTGCCATTATATAGATATATACGCATTTGGTTTTCCAGAACAGCAGGTGTGCAGTACTGCTGCGGTAACGGCAGCAACAATAAGTGTCTCCAAAGGTAGCGCTAGTGGATAGTTTTCTGGATAATTTTAAAGGACCTTTGCAGTTCTAAAGTGACTTTAAGGGGCTTAAATAATAGAAATGAACATATTTTAGAAACTACAGCCCCCAATGTAATCCAAACTGATTTTTACAACGTTTGTTAACCCTTTAGATTTCCCACAAGAATTAAAACAGAAGGAAGGTGAAATTTAAAAATAAATATATTTTTTTTTTGCAGATTTTCAATGTTTAATTCATTTTTCCTATAAGATAGCAAGGGTAAACCGCAAATCAAACCTGAATATTTATTTTCCTGATTCTGAAGTTTGCAGAAACACCCCAAATGTGGTTGTAAACTGCTCTGTGACCGGCAGTAATGAGAGGGAGATAGTACAAGCATTTGTGATGGCTTTGACAGCTTGTCAGAGTGATCAAAAGCCTGGAGGCCAGGAAAAAAGGTCTCAGGTTAAAGCTCCATGTTCTTGGCTGTCAGGAGGCAGCTGAGTCACGGAGCTTCTATGTACAGGTGCTGCACACAGGGGGCAAAGCTCAAGGACGTTTTAAAACGTCCATTCAGAGATAGAGATCCACTAACAATGGGCAGACTGGAAGTGGTTAAAGAACAGAGAGAATCATGAAGACCAAGGAACACAACAGGCAGGTCCGTGATACTGTTGTGGAGAAGTTTAAAGCCGGATTTAGATACCAAAAGATTTCCCAAGCGTTAAACATCCCAAGGAGCACTGTGCAAGCGATCATATTGAAATGGAAGTAGTATCAGACCACTGCTAATCTACCAAGAGCGTCACTCTAAACTTTTATCTCAAACAAGGAGAAGACTGATCAGAGATGCAGCTAAGAGGCCCATGATCACTCTGGATGAACTGCAGAGATCTACAGCTGAGGTGGGAGAGTCTGTCCATAGGAAACCAATCAGTCCAACACTTCACCAATCTGGCCTTTATGGAAGAGTGGCAAGAAGAAAGCCATTTCTCAAAGATATCCATAAAAAGTCTTGTTTACAGTTTGCCACAAGCCACCTGGGAGACACACCAAACATGTGGAAGAAGGTGCTCTGGTCAGATGAAACCAAAATCCAACTTTTTGGAAACAATGCAAAATGATATGTTTGGTGTAAAAACAACACAGCTCATCTCTCTGAACACACCATCCCCACTGTCAAACATGGTGGTGGCAGCATCATGGTTTGGGCCTGCTTTTCATCAGCAGGGACAGGGAAGATGGTTAAAATTCATGGGAAGATGGATGGAGCCAAATACAGGACCATTCTGGATGAAAACCTGTTTGAGTCTGCAAAAGACCTGAGACTAGGACGGAGATTTATCTTCCAACAAGATAATGATCCCAAACATAAAGCAAAATCTTCAATGGAATAGTTAAAAAATAAATGTATCCAGGTCTTAGAATGGCCAAGTCAAAGTTCAGACCTGAATCCAATTGAGAATATGTGGAAAGAGCTGAAAACTGCTGTTCACAAACGCTCTCCAACCAACCTCAAAGAGCTTGAGGTGTTTCGCAAGGAAGAATGGGCAAGAATTTCAGTCTCTAGATGTGCAAAACTGATAGAGACATACCCCAAGCAACTTGCAGCTGTAATCACAGCAAAAGGTGGCGAAACAAAGTATTAATGCAAAGGGGCCGAGTAATTTATAATTATATATATATATATATATATTATATAAAGAATGGAGAACACCAGGGGCAAGGGTAAAGGTGGTAGAGGTGGGAGACGTGGGTGTGGAACTGGTGTGGTGGGCAGAGGCGGTGCACGTGGTAGTGTGCGGAGTGACACTGTGCCTGCTGCTATGGGAGCAGTTGAAAGATGCCAATTCAAGATGCCTGCTTTTCTGCAAAAGCTTGCAGGACCACAGGGTACACCTTTGACCGACCCCCAAGAGCAGGAGAATGTGCTGAAATGGATGGCGGAGAGCGCGTCCAGCCATATGTTTACTATTGCCCCGTCTTCCAGCCAGTCCACTCATGACAGCCAGGGCAGTGGACCTGTCCATCCTCCACCTCACCCTCCTTCTCCCCAGCCTGGATCCTCCACGGTCCAATCTCATGTGGAGACTTACTCACTGGAACCCTACAGTGAACCCTTCCCTGATGTGCTACTGGAGGAGATTCTGTGCCCAGATTCGCAAGAACTGGTGCAGTCTCAGGGTGAGGAGGGTGGGGATTTACCTGTGGCATCTGAGGAGGTGGTGGACGATGATGAGAGACAGGTGTCAGGGGGTGAGGTAGTTGGCAGGGAAGTAAGTCAGAGTGGGGACTCTGAGGAAGAGCTGGGTGATGATGAGGGACAGATCTGACTTGGGTGGATCAGGCACAGGAAGAAAGCAGTTCTGAGTGTGAGGCAACATCAGCACCACAACTGGTTGGGAGAGGCAGTAGGCTGGGCAGAGGGAGAAGCAGGGCCCAAGCTACTACTTCCCCAAGTGTTCCCAGGAGTCAAGCTCCAGTGCGCAAAGCTCGATATTCTGTAGTTTGGGAGTATTTTATGGATGAAGAGGGTGATCGATGGGTAGCGGTGTGCAAACTGTGCCACACCAAGATTAGCAGGGGAGTCAACAAAAAGAACCTGATTACAAGTAGCATGCGCAAGCATTTGGAGAAGAAACACCCCACTAAGTGGTTGGCACTCCAGTCAGCTGGTGACGGTGACACTGCTGCTTCAGCCCCTGTGTCATATGGTGTCAGTGACCTAGTAGCCCCCGGCTGAGACGCTCCAGCCTCCAGCCCTGCAAGGACCCCTGCAACTCCACATCCCTCCCCCACCTCCATTCATGTGTCCCAGCGTAGTGTTCAATTGTCACTACAGCAGACCTTTGACCGCAAGTGCAAGTACACAGCCGTCCACCCTCATGCACAAGCCTTAAACGTGCAGATTAGTAAACTGCTGAGCCTGGAGATGTTGCCGTATAGGCTTGTGGAAAGGGAAGCTTTCCGCAACCTCATGGAGTTGGCAGCCCCCCGTTACTCGGTCCCCAGCCGCCAATATTTTTCACACGTTGCCATCCCCGCCATGTGTCGGATAACATCATCCGTGCCCTCTGCAACGCGGTTTGTGGGAAGGTCCACCTAACCACAGACATGTGGACAAGTACCGGTGGGCAGGGACACTACATCTCCCTCACGGCACATTGGGTGAACCTGGTGGAGGCTGGGACCGAGTCTGACCGTGGGCTTGCTCATGTGCTACCCACACCCAGAATTGCCGGACCAACTTCGGTGTTTCACACGAACATTATGCCTCTTCCTCTGATCCCCCGACCTTCACCCCCCTCCTCCTCCTCCTCCAAAAGAGTATGCTACAAGCATTTCCATCTGACACCGCTAGCGACAGGGGACGGACCTGTGGGCCAAGTAATAGGGGAGAGGAGGGGAAAAGGCAGCGTGTCCAGCAAGGGCAGGAGTACACTGGGTCAGGCCTTTGCCAAGTTTTTGTCACCCCAGCCAGAGTGTACCACCTGTCCACAGGTTAGGCAGAGTAGGGCGGAACTGTACCGCAAGATGGAGAGGGAGTATGTCGCAGACCAGACCACGTCCTGAGCAATGACTCCACGTCATACAATTATTGGCTGGACAACTGGCCTGAACTGGCGCAGTATGCCTTGGAGGTGCTGGCCTGCCCTGCCGCTAGCATACTGTCAGAAAGGGTCTTTAGTGCTGCTGGGGGGATAATCACCGACAAATGGACCCGCCTATCGACTGACAGCGCCGACAGGCTGACGTTCATCAAGATGGATATCCCCCCACTTCTCTTCCCCACTGCATGATAGCAGCTGAAGTCCATAAGAACCCTTGTATCCTTCCCCTCTTCCTACTCCTCCGCCTCCTCCTCCTCTATCACAGTTGCTGACGACACAAGTTTTAAGGAAGGCCAACAGGCTCTCTAAATTCAGTATTTACGGAGGGCCAAAAGGCTCTCTAAACTCAAATTTTTGCGGAGGGCAAACAGCCTCTCTAAACTCAATTTTTACCCAGGGCAAACAGCCTCTCTAACCAAAATTTTTAAGGAAGGCCAACAGCCTCTCTAGACACAATTTTTACAGAAGGTCAACAGGCTCTCTACACACAATGTTTACCGAAGGCCAACAGGTTCTCTACACACAATCTTTACATCAGGGCACAAAAGGCCTGTTGCTCGCCTACTGTCTCTCTCCAAAAACTTCATCCTGAGGCCATTTTAGTGGCTATTTACAATTGTAGTTTTCCGGTGTTTCACCTACTGTCTCTATTCCAAAATTACTACTGGCTTTTGAAAATTTTACTCCTCCTTCTCCGCTGCGCCTACTGTCTTTCCAAAAAAACTTCTTTCTGAGGCCTGTGGGCCGCTGGTGCCAACGTTGTGCTTTCAGCAGGGGACCGGGTGGACGACAATGTGCAGGAACTGGAGCCACTGTCAGCCATCCAATCCACGACTGCCTCTACTTGTTTTGGCCTCACCATTATTAAGGCGGTATTTGGGCCTACAAAATGCGTGCACTAGACGAACGTGTTTCATTTGGGCACGTAGCTGGCACAGATAGACAAAGTCCTCTCCAGCAGGAGCTCCACCACCATCAACACCAGCAGCACCACCACCATGGCCAAGTCCCTTATTTGATATTCTCCTCATTCTTTGAGGGCACCCATAAAATTAACAGACTGATTAACTATTCTATTTCTGTGTCATAGATTCAAAGCAGGTGTTGGAATCCAAGTTTAGTGCTCTCATTAAGAGACAGGAGTATTGCAGGTTTGATACCTTTTAATGGCTAACAAAAACAGAAGTAATGATGTTACATAGCGAGCTTGTTTTGGCCTCACCATGGGCAGCAAAATGGCACCTCGATATGCCAACCTCTTCATGGCAAAACTGGAAAATGACTTTTGGTATCCTGCCCCAAAAAACCATTGGCCTATTTCCGTTTCATTGATGATATCCTAATAATCTGAACCGACTCTGAATATGAACTGATGAAATTTCATGAAAAATTCAACAAATTCCATCCCACCATAAACCTGACCCTCAACTATTCACACACAGAAGTCAGCTTTCTGGACACCACCATAAAACTTCAAGACGGCTCAATACAGACATCCCTGTACATACCTCAAATGGGACAGCTTCCACCCCAAACATATTAAAAAGTCCATCATCTATAGTCAAGCGATCAGATATAACCAAATCTGTTCCAACCCATCAGACAGGAATGAGCATTTACAACACCTGAAAAGGACATTTTTACACCAGGGCTATCATCCTGCTTCAATTGAAGATCAGATCAAAAGAGCCACCAAGATCCCCAGAAGTCAGCTTCTCCAATACAATAAAAAGAGACAGAACCAGCACGTGCCTCTGGTTGTGACCTACAACCCACAACTAGAGGTACTGAGGAAAACTGCTAAAAAATTACATCATGTCCTACATAAGGATGACCAACTAAAAACAATCTTCCCAGATCCCCCCTTACTAGCTTACCGACAACCTCCAAATCTAAGGAATATTTTGATCAGATCAAGTTCAAGGCCATATACCACAGAAAAAGGAACCCATCCCTGTAATACAAGAAGATGCAGAACCTGTTCCCATATTATGACAACAGATAAGATCCGGATCCCCAACACACAGGAAGACTTCAAGATCCCTGGGACATTCACATGTTCTACATCTAATGCTGTGTATTTGATTCTCTGCACCAAATGTCCTGGTGGGGGCCTCTATGTTGGAGAAACAGGACAGAAACTTAATGCAAGGATGAGGTCCCACCGCCACACAATTAAAGAGAAGAAGCTACACTTTCCTGTGGCTAAACATTTCTGTAGCCCAGGGCACAATGTAGAACACATTAAAGTTCTCATATTAAAAGGTAACTTCAAATCCCAAAGCACCAGAAGAATTTGGGAATACAAATTTATAACACTGTTTGACACTTTGAATACTGGGCTGAATTTGTCCACGGGATTTACGACACATTACAAGATCTAAAGAGTCTTCTATAGACATCGTGGGGGCACCAGGTCTCTGAGATAACATCAATTTAGAGACCATAAAACTTTCACACCCCTTATCTGTAAGATAATTAAGGACTCATTCTCAAGATCTTTGAAATTCTGTTGTTTTTAAAATGTCCATTCACCCCCCCCATGTCTCTGTTCTTATTGTATATATATTGCTGTTTCTTCATATATTCTTGTAGTACGCCTGATGAAGGGACTGGTGATGTCCCGAAAGCTCGCTATGTAACATCATTACTTCTGTTTTTGTTAGCCATTAAAAGGTATCAAACCTGCAATACTCTTATTTTGTTTCTCTTAATGAGAGCACTAAACTAGTTTTCTATTGGCTAACACGGTACCAGACCTTTTCATTTTTTTGGAATCCAAAAAATGGGTTTATGTCACCCACAAAATTAACAGACTGATCAACTATACTGTTACAGTGTGGTGGATGCCTAGGAGGTGTTTTGCACCCCAAAAAATGGGTTTATATAGCTACAAAATTAACAGACTGATTAACTATTATATTACAGTGTAGCGGATGCCAAGGCAGTGTTTTGCACTCCAAAAATGGGTTTATGTCACCCACAGAATTAACAGACTAAATAACTATGCAATTACAGCGTGAAGGATTCAAATGAGGTGTTTTGCACCCAAAATGGCTATAGGTCACCAACATTATTAAAATACAGATTAAGTATTGTATTTCTGTGTCACTTGTGCAAAAGAGGTGTATTGCACCCACCAAAAATGCTTATAGGTCACCCACAGATTTCACAGCCACATTAAAAACTTAACACTGTCCCTCACGGCAGCAGCATCCTGTCCCTATACTAATTAGAACAGAAAGGTGGTGCAACATGTGATCCGGCATTTATGCCCTGGCCACTTGCAGCCATGTCAATACTCGGCATGACTGTGATGGCTTCTAAGTGCCCACAGCTTCAAAGCTTGTAGATTGGCTGCACTACAGCCTTTCAACAAGCTTTATTTAAAATCCAAACACCAAACGCAAGCATGGATTTTTGCTCCAATTTCTGTGTTTGGGTTCGGGTACCTGGACACCGTAATGTTTGGTACGAACCCGAATAGTTCGGTCCAAGTGTATATGAAAGTATCTGCTTTTTAGTTGGTTATCTTAGTAAAAAGTAGCCAATATGCCAAGATGAACCACTGAGGAAGGAGTTCGATACTCCAAATTACTGGAGTATACTGGCCTGATCTAATAAGTGGAGTGATATGAGTATCTACAATTCAACTTTGCATGCATAAGAACAGGAGCAGGATCACTATATGTACAGCTGACATGCCGAGGAAGCACATTGTAAGAACACGCTGAATGATCAGCCAGAGGCAGTCTCCACAAATCAACACGCCGCGTGAGGGACCAACGGGAGATGCTTTGAAGGAGGATTCTGAAGGAGCAGCCAACGGTCTATATTCGGAACAATATCTACTGAGCAGCTCTATAATGGCTATCACAACTGTTGTATTGGTCACAGTATGTATATTTAATAGTAATGAGCGAGCATGTTCGGCCGAACACCGCGAGCCCCCCCCCCCACGTTTCTATGCAGTCAATCAGCGTGCGGGGAGGTACTGGCATTCACTGTAATGCCGTAGCCATGTTGGCTACTGGCATTACAGTGATTGGCTGGCCGGGAACGCGTCATCGGGTGCTATATAGCACCCGGTGACATGTGACTTGGCTCAGTCTGAGTCAGGGAGAGCTGCTGCAAGGAGGGACAGATAGTGTAGGGATAGAAATTGTCTAGACAGGGCTAGTTTTTCTGTTTAAAAGACCCAAAAGTCCTTTTAAGGACTATTTTTATATCTGGCTGCAATATTTAATTTTTTGGGGGCGGCAAAAATTGCGCAAGTTTGCCTGACCTAAAGACCACCTGCGCAGCGTGTACTGTATAACGTTTGTGTATCCCAAATACCTGACATTCGGTGTATTGTTTTCTGCTGCTAATCAAGGCGACATTACCTGCGCTGCGTCTGCTGTATAACGTTTGTGCAAGGAGGGACAGATAGTGTAGCGATAGGTTTGGCTAGGCAGGGCTAGTTGTTCTGTTTAAAAGACCCAAAAGTCCTTTTAAGGACTATTGTTATATCTGGCTGCAATATATTTTTTCTTTTGGGGCAAAAATTGCACAAGTTTTCCTGACCATAACACAACCTGCGCAGCGTGTGCATTATAACGTTTCTGTATCCTAAATACTTGACATCCAGTGTATTTTTTTCTGCCTCTAAACAAGGCGACATTACCTGTGCTGCGTCTGCAGTATAACGTTTCTGTATCCTAAATCGCTGACATCTGGTGTAATTTTTTCTGCCGCTAATCAAGGCGACATTACCTGTGCTGCGTGTGCAGTATAAAGTTTTTGTATCCTAAATACCTGACTTCCGGTGTAATTTTTTTCTGCCGCTAATCAAGGCGACATTACCTGCGCTGCGTCTGCTGTTTAATGTTTGTGTATAGTAAATATTTCTGACATTCAGTGAAATTTTTCCTGCTGTTGGTGACAGCGACATTACCTGCGCTGCGTCTGCTGTTTAATGTTTGTGTATCCTAAATATTTCTGACATTCGGTGAAATTTTTCCTGCTGCTGGTGACAGCGACATTATCTGCGCTGCGTCTGCTGTTTAACGTTTGTGTAGCCTAGATATTTCTGACATTCAGTGAATTTTTTCTGCTCATACACTTAAAAAAAATCTGCACTACTGTACTTGTGACCAACTTGCATATATACCATTTAATATGCGCAAGGCGACAGAAAGGGACAGGGAAGTGGGCATGCTGCTGATGGTGCACGCAGAGGCCATGGCTCTGGACCCGGTGAAACTGTGCCTGCTGTCAGAGAACAAGAAACAAAGTCATCCAAAACTCCTAGCTTCATGTCCCAGTTTGCAGGGTGGCGCAACGCACCACTCTTGACGCCAGACCAGTGCGACCAGGTAGTTGGTTGGATTGCAGCAGATAATGCTTCCAGTCGGTTAAGCACCACCCTCTCTTCCACAAAGTCTCAGTAGTTAGGAGTCTGGTCAACAAAATCCTCATCCTGATCCTCCTTCCTCCCACCATGCAGAGTCTGGGCAAACAAGTGATCCCACACTCGGATATTCAGAGGAGCTTTTTTTCATTGCCGTTCCTTGATTTGGGACTCTCGACAAGCCCGCTTGAAGTGGGACATGAGGAGATGTTGTGCCCTGATTCCCAAACTCATGAGCATCCACATTCTGAAGAAGGTGATGGGGAACGGCAATTATTGTCTGACAGACACAGTTGCCAATAAGTCAAGGGCAATTAGTGTCTCAAGAGGTTGATGATGAGGATGAGACGCAGTTAAGTCAGGTTCTTGTTAGGTCACCATGTCAGGAGGAGGATCAGAGTGAGGAAGTGGAAGAGGAGGTGGTGGATGATGAAATCGCTGACCCAACCTGGGAAGGTGGCAAGCCGAGCGAGGACAGCAGTTCAGAGGGGGGAGGGATCCACAGCAACACAACAGGCTAGAAGAGGCAGTGGGGTGGCAAAAGGGAGAAGGCAGGCCATGCCAAACAAGCCCGCAACTGTTCCCCGGGGCACCCACTTGTGGCAATCTCTCTTGCCAAGGGGTAGGTGTTCTGCAGTCTGGCGCTTTTTTGAGGAAAGTGCTGACGATAAAAGAATTGTAATTTGCAACCTGTGCGGTACCAAAATGAGCAGGGATGTGAACACTAGCAACCCGACCACCACCGGCATGATCCGCCACAAGGCAGCAAAGCATCTTAATAGGTGGGCAGAATGCCTGGGTCCACGATCGGTGTCTGTGGGTCACACCACTGCCTCCTATTCCCCTTTGTTACGTGCTGTCCAAGATGCAGGTCCAGATGCCTCCTGCCCTGCACCTGGACCTTCGCAAGCACCATCAGCGAGCACATCCTCTTCAGTGTCCCAGCGCAGACGTCCTTACCCCAGGCATTTGAACGCAAGCGCAAATACACAGACACCCACCCACAGGCCATAGTACTAAACATGCAACTTTCCAAATTGCTGGCCCTGGAAATGTTGCCGTTTAGGCTGGTGGACACTGAGGCTTTTCGCAGCCTGATGGTGGCGGCTGTCCCTCGTTAGGCAGTCCCCAGCTGCCACTATTTTTCCCGGTGTGCCGTCCCCGCCCTACACCAGCATGTGTCCCGAAACATAACCCGTGCCCTGACCAATGCAGTTACTGGGAAGGTCCACTTAACAACTGACACATGGACAAGTGCTTCTGGCCAGGGACGCTACATTTCCCTGACGGCACACTGGGTGAATGTTGTGGAGGCTGGGAGCGAGTCGTACCCTGGGATGGCACAGGTGCTACCGATGCCAAGGATTGCGGGCCCTACTTCCATCCGGATTTCCACAACCACCTACTGTAGCGGCTGCAACCCCTCCTTCTCTTCCTCCATCTCCTCCTCCACTTCCACTGCAGAATCCTCATCTTGCAGCACTACTCAGACTTCAGTCAGAAGCTGGAAGCAGTGTAGCACAGCAGTCGGGAAGCGGCAACAGGCCGTGCTGAAACTTATTTGCTTAGGTGACAAACGGCACACCACCGCAGGGCATAAGGGACCAGGCTGAGCTGTGGCTCTCGCCACTCAACCTACAGCCAGGCATGGTTGTGTCTGAAAATGGCTGCAACTTGGTGGATTCTTTGGAGCTCGGCAACCTCACACACATACCATGCCTGGCCCACGTCTTCAACTTAGTTGTTCAGCGGTTTCTCAAAACCTACCCTAATTTGCCTGAGCTACTGGTGAAGGTGCGCCACCTGTGTGCCCATTTCCGAAAGTCACCGACAGCTTCAGCCGGTCTGGCAATGATGTAGCAGCGCTTGCACTTGCCAGCTCACCAACTGCTGTGTGACCTGAGCACACGCTGGAACTCCACCTTCCACATGTTGGGCAGGCTTTGAGAGCAGCAGAGGGCAGTAGTGGAATACCAGCTTCAACACGGTCGGCACCTTTCCAGTCAGCTTCTGCTCTTCACAAGCGACGAGTGGGAATTGATGTCTGACCTCTGTGAGGTTTTACGCAACTTTGATGAATCTGCACAGATGGTGAGCAGCGATAATGCTATTATCAGCGTAACCATCCCACTTCTGTGTTTACTGAAACGCTCACTGCTCACAATAAAGGCGGACGCTTTGCATGTGTAAGAGATGAAAATGGGGGAAGACCCTACACAGGGTGATAGCCAGACCACCCT